>BLSH010151331.1:108002-129012 GCA_018402905.1 Glandirana rugosa | reverse complement strand
CGAACCCGGACTTTTTTTGAAAAGTCCGGGTCCGGGTCCGGGTCCCGGACACCCCAAAGTTCGGTACGGACCCGAACTTTACAGTCCGGGTTCGCTCAACTCTACAAGTGAGGCTTCCTAATGAGTATAGGGAGCGCTCTAAAAAAATAAAGTATCCTAGGGAGCAGTGTCATTTTAACTGAGTTTATCCTCCCTAGCCAGGAGAGGCCCTCCTGATCCCATCTGATAAGGTCCTCTGAAAGTTTTTTATAAAGCGGAGGATAGTTGGCCTCATAAAAAAAGGTTGATGCTGGCTGCCAGGTTGACCCCAAGGTAAGGTAGTCTGTTGGGGTTCCAGGTGAACTTGTATAGCTCTTTAAGACGCAGGACTGTTGTCTCTGGGGTAGAGATATTTAGAACCGCTGATTTAGACCAATTTATATGTAGCCCTGAAATCTCCCCAAATTCTTGTAGGAGATGAATCAGTCGAGGGGTAGAGGTGAGAGGAGACACTATAAATAAAAGAAGGTCGTCGGCAAATAACGCACATTTATACGTGCGTGGACCACACTTCACCCCCTTGATGCCTGAGTCATCTCTAATAGCTATTGCGAGGGATTCCATTGCAATCGCGAACACAAGAGGTGAAAGAGGACATCCCTGCCTGGTTCACCTGGAAATAATTAAGGGGTCTGAAAAATTGTTCTGAAGTTTGACCTGGGCGCTAGGATTGGAGTAAAGAACTCTCAAGATTTGTAAGAATTTCGGACCAAAGCCCCATCTATGGAGGATCTCAAAAAGGTAAGACCAGTCTACCGAGTCAAATGCTTTTTGTAGGTCCACCGATAAGAGATACCCTTCCTGGCGTGGGCCCCCATCCCATCCCAAATTGAGGAGAGATGATGTCCACTGCTCTATGGATCTGATCCGGGCCCTGTCTACCCGGTATAAAGCCCACCTGGTCCTTATGAACATAATTACCTATAAACTTCGACGATATGTTGGCTAAAATTTTAGTTAAAATTTTAAGGTCATTATTGATCAAAGATATGGACCTATAGTTGCTGACGTCTGAGTGGTCTTTACCAGGTTTGGGGATGACCGCTATGAAGGCCCGATTGGCCTCGTTAGCCAATATGGAACCTGCTTGCAGAGTATTGAAGAACCTAGTTAAATATGGGGCTAAGATGGGGGCGAAAGCCTTGTAATAACCTGAGGAAAAACCATCCGGGCCAGGAGCGGAGCCCCTCTTGAGTTTTTTAATCACTTCCAGAACCTCCTCTACCGAGATGGGCCGTTCTAGAGTATCAGAGTGTTCCTTTGAGAGACTGGGCAGAGCAATATTATTTAAAAAGGAATTGGGGGAAGGGGATTTAGCCGTTTTCCCCGACTTATAGAGATTAGCATAAAAGTCTTGAAAAAGAGCCATGATACGTTGAGAGTTTTGGGTCATTTCCCCAGAGGAGTCCCTTACCCTAGGAAAAGAGAACGTCTTAAATTTCGGCGACAGCCTGGCAGCCAGCTTTGGGCCTATGTGGTCTCTTTGAAGGTAGAACTTAGCTTTGGACCATTCAATTTGTTTCTCAGCACTAGTAGTCAAGGCTAGATTTAACACTACTCTTCCTGCTTCCAGTTTAGCTTTGGATTGAGGGGTTGGGTTCCTCTTGTGGGATTTGGAGAGATTGTGAAAAGCCAGCTCAAGCTTCTCAATGTCTACCTTCCTTTCCTTTCTGAGCCTGCTCGCTAGTTGGATAATCTTCCCCCTCAAGACCCCCTTATGAGCAGCCCATAATGTTGTTTGAGTGACTTCCCCATTATCATTCAGTGATCTTTTTCCAACAAAGTTCAGTGAACTGGGTTGTTCAGGAGAGTCTCATTAAGACGCCAAAAAAGATTTTTCCTATTGTTTGGATCCGCTTTCATAAGTATTACAACAGATGAATGGTCTGATAAGGGGGAGTCTTTAATATATGATTTAGAGATCAGAGGGATAGTATGAGCCGACGTGAATATGTGGTCTATTCTAGCCATACTCTTATGGGGAGCTGAGTAGTGTGTATAATCCCTCATCTTAGGGTTGAGTTCCCTCCACACGTCCACCAAGCCCAACGAGTGAAGAAGCCTGGCTAGTTTAAGGCTGTGTTTTGGTGGGCGGAGCAGACGGGAGTGTCCCGGTCCCGATTTGTCAAGCATGTGGTCTAAGGCGATGTTTGAGTCGCCTCCCATTATCACCGCCCCCTCCAGGTGTGGCAAGATAAGGTTAAACAACCCATGGAGAAATTTTGCTTGGCCTTGGTTAGGAACATAGTATGAAATAAATGTATAAATCATTCCCCCCAAGGTTCCTTTGAGGAGGATAAACCTGCCCTCCGGATCTTTTGATTTCTTTCAGTGGGGAGAAGGCCACATGCTTGGCAAAGAGGACATCCACACTCCTAGTCTTATCGGGAGTGTTTGCCAGAAAAAATTGGGGATATTTAGAATGTATATACTTAGGCTTGTATTGTTCCGGGAAGTGGGTTTTCTGAAGAAGTAGTACATCTAGGTGTTGGGAATGAGCAAGATTAAAGTATTTTTTCCTCTTTACTGGGGAATTAAGGCCCTGGACGTTATGTGTTGCTATTCTCAGGACTGAATGGGGCTTAGGGGTCATTTTCCTGGAACAGATCACTGGAGGAGGACCCACCTGGGAGCTTACCTGGAACTGCTGGCGGGGGCGAGGGAGCATGCCCTGCCCTATGGATAAGATTTTGACTCCTGACGACTCAGCTGATACCGTGCTTCCTTGTAGCCTAGAATGTGAAAGAAAAGACAGAATAGATGAGAGGGGAAAATACAAAATAAGAAAGGTACAGATAATGAACTTGGGAGCGGAGTGGCCAAAAACCACCACAAGATCCCTCAAAATCCTGGCATTGGGGGTTCTGAAAAACACCCCAATCTCAGGATGAGGCAATTACATGTCTGCTGACTAGGCAGAAGTACATCTGTCCAAGGGAAATCCACCATCCGATACCCAGGAACAGAGGGAGGAGCATGACGTCCGCTCCGGCCTGAAACAAGGACCCATTACAAATAAGATGAAGGTAACAGAGGGTCCCGTTGTAACTCTAAAAACTATAAGAAAATGATAACCAATAATCTATGGTTAACAAGGGCTCCCAATCGTTAACATGAGAACATTATAATGTACTCGGGCAAGTCCTGTAAAAATGTCCTGTTCGGCTGAGAGCCAACAAATAGTCAAAAACTAACAGCTGGAACAAAGGCAACGGCCTAAAAACTGATAAACTTAAGAAGAGAAACCTGGTAACCCACAGGGAGCAACCCCCCCACCCCCCCAGCAGCCCGAAGGCCCCGAGGAGACAGGGGGAGACAGAGACAGCCCCCAACGAGCCACCCCAATCATCGAGAAAGTAGAATGGGTGACTTGATCACCTGCTGGAACCAGGTGGACACCGTGATTTTCAGGGACCACAGCATCACTCAAAGAAGGTAAATGGCAGACAGGAACCAAAGGTGGGCGATCAAGGTGGAAGAGAGTCCTTGGCTCGCTTGGGGTGTTGCTTCCGCCATATTGGAGGTAATAGGCTCTGGGGTGATGGCCGCTTGGATGGGCCTGAGCCTTTATGAAGGGACGTGGAAGAGAAGGCCAGGGAGATGAGGCGCAGCTTGACCAATAGTTGTTCTCCTTCCTGGAAGGTAGAGAAGCCGTATGTCTTGCCTTTAAACGTGAAGGATAAACGGAATAGGAAGGACCACCAGTACTTGATGGTTGCTTTGCAGAGGACTTCCAGGAGAGGTTTTAGGGCTCTTTTCTGGATGGTGGATGGAGAGAGGTCCGTGAAGACTTGGATGGCATGGCCCTGAATGGAGAGGTTGGTGGAGTTTCTAGAGACTTTCATAAGCCTTTCACCACAATGTCTCTGGGTAAACCATCTGAACGTGGCGGTTGAAGAGCTCTATGGGTTCTATCGAGTTCCAGGCGGTGCTCAGGTATGCCCGGGATGATTTCTTTGATAAAGTCCCGTACCACGCCACGGACTTCTGTGACTGCCTCAGGGAGGCCCCTAATCTGGAAATTATAGCGTCTGGAGCGATTTTCCAGATCATCAATTTTGGAAAGAGCTGAGTCCAGTTGGTCCTGAAGATCCTGAATTCGGGCCGTGTTCTGGTTGATTCTAGCTACTGATTGATCTGTTTTGTGTTCTATTACATCAATTCTGGTTCCCAGGTTCTGTAAGTCCGCTTGTATAACAGATGTGATTTGGGTAGCTATCTGGGCCAAGCCCTTAGAAAGCATTTTGGAGAAAACTTCCATCATCATCTGCAACTCAGCATTAGGTGCTGAGGTATGAGAAGACAAGGATCCAGCCTGGGTGTAATCGGGGGCCCGTTCCCTAAGAGGTGTGTTAATAAGCTCATCCAGTGTCTTCTCCATTAGTGACACCGTGGATGCTGGTGAAAGTGCCTGAACTAGGAGTTGAGCCCCAGGTAGGGATCCTGGAGACGATAGGACCTGTGATCCCCCTTCTGAGCCCGCATCCATGTCATCATTGTCCCCTGTCGCTTGATGCAGACCTGCAGGTAATTGGGAGTCTTTGGTGACCGGATCATTAAAACCCGGTTGGCGGGACAAGTCCCTCCTGACTGCCCCCGTTTGTGAAGTACTCTCCATGAGGCGTACCCCCAGAGATCCCCCGGCGAGGCTCCTTCCTGGTAGCGGAGTGATGCCTTCTCCTGGTGGGGCAGGGATAATAGACTAAAGGACCTGAATAGGGTTACTGAGAAGTCTGTATAGTTTTGTCCACCTAACCCCAGAATAGCTCGCTGTGACAGTGCAGGCTCCCTGTCTCAGTACTGTGATGCTGCCGTGTCTTTAACCAGGCCCAAGCCGCGGCCTCAATTAGTTGGCCGGGACCGAGTGCGGTCCTCCAGTAGAAACTTGCCACCTCTCAGAGCAATCCGTGGCCTCCCTTTGTGTCAGAGCTCCCAGGGGGGATGACCGGAGTCTCCCCGGCAGTCCCCACTGACCGTGGATGTGACCCGATCCTCTTAGGTTAGAGAGTGCGCCCGGCGGCGGGACCTATGACCCAGTCCTCCGATCTGGGGATCCGGGCTCCAGAGCTAGCGGTGGCGGGTCCCGACCGGAGCTCCTGGCTTAAGCCTCCATACCAGGTGCCCTGCGCATGCGCACTTCTATAGAGCTTTATGTTTACACGGACACCAGGTTCCATAATTATGTCATGATGTATAACTGTGGTCCGTCCAGGCAGGTGAGAGAAAATTCTCTATTCTTATTTACAAATTCTTTAACGTCCTTCTGTTGGGCCACTGACAAGGTTTCAGTTATGGGTACTTCAGGAGTCACAGGGGCGATGTCCCTTTGGGGGATTGGCATTGCCAGTAAAGTCTCTCTGTCCTTCCAAGGTTTCAAGAGATTAACATAGAAACATAGAACATGATAGATTTGCTCCTGTTTTCCTTTTCCCTGGCTGGTAAATTTTGTAGTTTACCTCCCCTACCACTGCCAACATATTCTGTGACATACTGAAGCAGAGCATGAACCCCTCCCTTCGGAGACTGGGCTGCAGGGCAGTATTCCAACATAATAATGACCCCAAACACACCTCCAAGATAACCACTGCCTTGCTAATGAAGCTGAGGGTAAAGATGATGGACTGGCCAAGCATGTCTCCAGACCTTAACCCTATTAAGAATTTGTGGGGCATCCTCAAATGGAAGGTGGAGGAGTACAAGGTCTCTAACATTCACCAGCTCAGTGATGTTGTCATGGAGGAGTGGAAGAGGACTCCAGTGGTAACCTGTGAAGCTCTGGTGAACTCCATGCCCAAGAGGGTTAAGGCGGTGCTGGAAAATAATTGTGCCCACACAAAATATTGGCACTTTGGGCCCAATTTGGACATTTTCACTTAGGGGTGTACTCACTTTTGTTATTTTGAGAGGGCAGCAAATTTACACTGTTATAGAAGCCGTGCACTCGCTACTTTACATTGTAGCAAAGTGTTATTTCTTCAGTGTTGTCACATGAAAAGATATAATAAAATATTTACAAAATTTGAGGGGTGTACTTACTTTTGTGAGATACTGTATATTGCAGTTCAGAGTATATAATGCAGTCCGTATATTATATAAATTTCAGTTCAGAGTATATAGTGCAGTCCGCTTAGTATATAAATTGCAGTTCAGAGAATATAGTGCAGTCCGTATAGTATATATATCAGTTCAGAGTATATAGTGCAGGCTGCATGGTGTATATATATTATAGTTCAGAGTATATAGCTCAGTCTGTATAGTATATATATTGCAGTTCAGAGTATATAGTGCAGTCCGCATAGTATATATTATGCAGAGTAAATTGATGCAATCAGTATAGTATATATAATGCAGTTCAGAGTATATAGTGCAATCATTGTAGTATATATAATACAGTGGAGAATATATAGTACAGTCAGGGTAGTATATATAACACAGTGTAGTGCAGTGGTGAAGGGGAACCCCGTGCCAAAATGTAAAAAAAAAATATGGTGTTGGCCGCCCCCCCCAAAATCCATACCAGGCCCTTCAGGTCTGGATTTTAAGGGGAACCTCACTCCAAAATGTAAAAAAAAAAAAAAAAGTGTGGGGGGCCCCCCAAAATCCATACGAGACTTTTATCTGAGCACGCAGCCTGGCAGGTCAAGATAGGGGTGGACGAGCGAGCACCTCCCATCCTGAACCATACCAGGCCACATGCCCTCAACATGGGGAGGGTGCTTTTGGGTCCCCCCAAAGCACCTTGCCCCATTTTGATGGGGACAAGGGCCTCTTCCTGACAACCCTGGCTAGTAGTTGTTGGGGTCTGCGGGCGGGGGCTTATCGGAATCTGGAAGCCCCCTTTAACAAGGGGCCCCCAGATCCCACCCCCCTATGGGAATGGGTATTGGGTTAAAACCACAGGAGACAGTTATTGACAATTCCTCTATTATAAAAAGTGTCCCGCTATGTACATCCATCATCAATCATGGCACCGACGAACCGAAAAAAAAATGAAAAACGCATCCTCCTCTTTCAGAGGTGACTAGCTGAATGGGCTGTCTTTGGTTTGACAGCTCTTATAAAGACAAGGACGGGGCCACCCGGTGAGGTAAATGAATGAGCCCACTCCCTTCTGACATCAGCGAGTCGCCTCTAAAAGAGGCGGATGTTTTTTTTCATTTTTTTATCCTTCGGCACCATGATTGACAATGGATTTACTTTTAAAAAAAAGGAATTGTCCAAAACGGTCTCCTGTTTTTTTGGTGAATGGGTAGGGGAACGATGTACCTGATACCCATTCACATGGGGGGGCCGGGATCTGGGGGCCCCCTTGTTAAAGGGGGCTTCCAGATTCCAATAAGCCCCCTCGCCCACAGACCCAACAACCACAGCCCAGGGTGCGGAGCCCCCCCCACCCCAAAGCACCCACCCCCCATGTTGAGGGCATGTGACCTGGCATGGTTCAGGAGGGGGGGAGCCCTTGGACTGGGGAGACCACACACCTTTTTTTATTGAATTTTTATCTATATTGCCGGGAGTCGGCAATACATTACAGCCGCGAGCAAGTTTAAATTACATTTGCAGCACTGTTCTACACATGCAGACTAAAGGAGCCCCCAGGCATGATATTTAAAGGAATATTTTTACTGTTTCACTTTAAGCATTATTAAAATCACTGCTCCTGAAAAAATGATTGTTTTAAAGAGACTTTAAAATGAGCACTTCTGATTTTTCATGTTCGTGTGCCATAGACTTTAATAGGGTTCGCATGTTCGCCTAAACATTTTGCCTGTTCGTGGTGTTACCGAACCGGGGCGTGGGGGGTGGGGTAATCTTCTTGTAGCCTTTACCTTTCTTCTGTAAAGAAATGATTTTCTTTCTCAGGCCTTGTGACATTTCTCTTTCATATGGTGCCATTGCTGACAGCATGAATTGGGAAAGGGTTTAAAGTGGCTGTTATGCCACAGATTGTAATTTCTACAATCCCCTCTATTACATTTACTGATGTGCCCAGTGTATGTGGTTTTGTAAAAATAAGCCACTCTATATTGTATTTTCGAGTGCTGCTCAGCACTCACATGACCGGCCACCCCTCTCCTCTCCCAGTCTTACAGCTACAATGGGAGAGGCTGAGAAACCCTTGCTGATGTCACCTGGGAGGAGGAGAAAGGCGGCCGGTCACGTGAGTGACGGGCGGCGCTCGGAAATACAAAATAGAATGGCTTATTTTTACAAATCCACATACACTAGACACATCAGTTAATGTAATAGAGGGGATTGTAGAGAGGAGAGCTGCAGATAGCTGCAGATGATGGAGGCACGTAAACTGACCATGGTGTCAGGGCTCAGCAGCTATGATAAACCATGGTCAATTTACAGGGGGGAGGGCAGAACCAGGTAGGATCAGCCAGGTATTTCAGGTGAATACAGGGGGCCAAATTACACAGCACAAGCACTGTGCTGTATAACATGATCTATTTTTTTTGTTTGTTAGGGTTACAAATGCTTTAAATAAATGCCCTTTTATAATCAACTGTCTGCTGGATACCTGTTTAATGAGTAATTAGACTCATCTGGAGTTGAATTCTTGTTAATTAGGATTTTTAGGATTAGGAAAATCTAGCTTTGTTCCAAAGACTTTCTTTGGGATGTATTCTTTTTTGCAACATGGTCTTGAATGAATTTGTTAAGAAAAATACTTGTTTGTGTGTGCAAATTAACAAATATTGGTTGCAATCAATGGCCCACTTTTTTGGGAGTATTTTGTAGTATAGTGCCCCATAGAAAATGTTGAATCTAAATGGAAAGTACAGGTTTTCTGACAAATCTGTTGGGTTGTACTCATTTATGCTGAGCGCTGTATGTAGTGGTCACCTTTTCAGTATATTAGTAGGTTAACCTGGATGAAATAGATTTTATATGCAGCTTCTGTTATTTCATTTAACCCCATCCGTTCTGGTCTAGGATTCTATAGCTAGTTTTAGCTTAGGGCTCGATAACCAGCAAAGGCTAGAGAAAAGATAGGCATTCGATGGCCGCTTGTGGTAGTTATAAGTTCTGTTGCATGTCAGATTACTAGGGAAGGACTAAAGCACAGAGTAGACACACTGACTCTGAGTTCTAGTACCACACCAAAAATTTGGCTGGTGAGAAACTGCGTTCCAGGTGGGTTGGACAATCCTTCGAAGATCTACACATCACCACTGATCTTGTATTGAATACAAAGATGGACACCACATTGTGATCATCCTCAGGGACCCCTGCAGCTGAACTTTGCTGCAACATTCATCTAGAGGTATCCTTATTAATAACTATATATACCCAGGTATATGTGCACAAGGACTCTTGTTGGGCCCTGTGCTGATAATACCTGTTTGTACAATGGAAGTATGTACCATTTTTTTATTTTTTTTCTATATTTAATATAAGTTTGTAGTATTTCTGTAGTAATGCGCACGTGTATATATATGTATGGTTAACGTTGTATTATTATACACAATTTATATAGCACCAACAGTTTATGCAGCGCTTTACAATGTAGGTGTATGCTGGTTGCACTTGTTCCTTTGCTCCAAATTACTCAGATTAGATTACTGGTTAATTTCACAGGAAGATAATCTCCTGTGTTCACAGAGGCCCTGTCATAGGTAGAGAAGCTGCCAACATTATTATCAAACCCACTCTTCCATTTAGCAAAGGTTTTGGTTCTCTTGTTTACCCACATTTTTAGTGCAATATCCTATTTGGGGATGGTCATTTCTTATAACCCCCTAAAAGAGGGCTACACAGCCAGGCATGCATACTGTACATTCCAGGCATGTCATAAAATAAAGCAACAGTATATTTTATTTTAACCTCTGATTTACACAACAAAAGCAGTCCTTGAACTCCAGACATTTAACTTTGCCTAGGCAAAGATAATGTCATCAGTGAATCATAAAATATAAGTAACCATCACATTTATTAAGGCTTTTCTGAAATAATTGTTATCTAATGCAATATTTGTATTGTATGCATTGTATGAGTTACCCTTTCCTTTTATATAAAAACCAACCATCACTATGTCACTAACAATTAGTGAAGGACAAAGTTGCCAGATTTTAGTGAATCCAGTTCAAAGTTCAACAAACCTGAACTTTGCAGGCAGTCCCATTGAAGTCTGTGTACGTTGAATCCTGCTGTTAAATGTTGGCCATTGTTCAAAAAAGAGCAAAGTGAGCTAGGCACCGCCATGGTGGACATTTAACAAAGTAGGATTAAAAAAAAAAAAAAAAAAAAAAAAAAAAAAGCTAGGTTTGAGAGTAATATGGAAAAAAAACACTAATCCTTAAAAGAGAAGTATGGCCATATATCTCTTGTGGGTAACAGGAGTGCATTTACATGTTGGTTGAACTAGATGGACTTGTGTTGTTTTTTAACCAGTGTGATATTTGGGGGATTGTAGCTCCACAGGACCGAGTGCAATGCCAGTAAACTTGAAACAAAGAGGCTTTTATTTTTAGCAAGCAAATTAAAGTAAGGCTTTCAGCAGCACACAGAAATGAAAACACTAAAGAAAGTCTGCTTATCTTCAGCACAAAGTAAACGTAAAAGTACAAAGTCACATACAGTTTGTGGATAAGATTTCACCCCAAGGTTTTAGCACAGTCCTTTTCAGCAGCAGTCCTTTGTTAGCAGCATTTAGCAAACTCACAGCTCTCCAAACAGCTCCTCCTCACTCCCACTTAACACCATTTCCTGTCTTTAAGAGTTGCTTCCTAGAGACTCTTAACCCTGTGTGTGCTGGAGTCCCCGTAGGCAGGTTTGGAGGCCCCTTCCCACCCAGAGATGACTTCAGGGCCTCCAAAATTCCGGGTCCCAAATAGCTCTCTACAAACACGGAGAGTACTGCGAGTCAGTCCTCTCCTTAACAGGACTATCCCAGGAATTCCTCACCCATCTTGGATGACCCCTGAACACATCCACACTTCCCTTAAAGGGATCATAAACCAAATATCGGTGCTATATAGCACCCACTCAGGACCCAACCTTGGTGTCCTGTAAATCAGACTAACTCTGTAACTATGTAACTTGTGCTCACCAGTGATCCAGAATCAGCTGACGTCACGGAGCCACTCCAGACTCTGGGGAATCCCAAAAGTAATGTTGGGACCCACCTGGATTCCTGACTGACAGCTGGCTCAGCCTCTCAGCATGCCACTGAGAGGCTGAGCTGGCAGCTCCTCACCCTCTCCTTCCTGGCACTCCAGTAAGCGTTGGAGGGGCATATCGAGTGACATGATCACTCAGTTCTTGGGTTTAGGGCTAGTGGGGAACAGCATGCTGCTATGAGCCTGATTCAGCAGCTCCTGACTCCTCTCCTGTCTGGCACTCTGAGAGACATTTCTTAATTGACCAGGTGAAGTAGCAGCCGCTAAAGGAAGGTTTCCTAAAACAAATACAAGAAAAAACAAAATATCTCGACTTGGCCAATGGCATAATCATTTAACCACTTGCCCTCCAGAAGATTTACCTCCCTTCATGACCAGGCCATTTTTTGCTATACGGCACTGCGTTTTTTTTAACTGACAATTGCACAGGCATGCAATGCTGTACCCAAATTAAATTTATGTCATTTTTTCCCACAAATAGAGCTTTCTTTTGGTGGTATTTGATCACCACTGGGTTTTTTATTTTTTGTGCTATAAACAAAAAAAGACTTCAATTTTGAAAAAAAAAAAACAATATTTTTTACTTTCTGCTACAAAACATATCCATAAATTTAGGCCAGTTTGTCTTCTGCCACGTATTTTTGGTAAAAAATTCCCAATAAGCGTGTATTGAATTGTTTGCTCAAAAGTAATAGCGTCTACAAACTATGGGATATATACTGTAATTTTGACTTATTTATTTATACTAATAATGTTGGCGATCAATGACTTATGGTGGGATGGCAATATTGTGGCGGACAATCGCACACTAACTGACACTTTTTACACTTTGTGGGAACCAGTGACACTAATACAGTGATAAGTGTTAAAAATATGCACTGTCACTGTACTAATGACACTGGCTGGGAAGGGGTTAAACATCTAGGGTGATCAAAAGATTAAATGTGTGCCTAATCAGTGTTTATATGTACTCTGTGTGCTGTTTTTACTGAGGGATGTGATGGATTTTCTTTCCCTGCTTCGCAGGGAAAGAAAATCCATCGCATTACCCCTGTGTCTCTTCTCACTGATCAGTGAATGCCAGCGGACATCCAGTGGCCAGCACCAGCTGATCGGCATCTGCTGTGACTAATCACTACCGAAGCGGCATGCTGGCATGCCCCCTAGGGCCATTAAGTCTGCTATGTGGTGGACCGGAAGTAGTTAAAGGACATGTTCACATTTGCAAATAAAGTAAATAAAAATAAATGCACATCTTTTTGCCCTTAAAAAAAAGTGCATTTATTATTTTTTTACTATAAGCCTGCAAAGCATTGCATCCACAATCAGCAGGGTGCAATGCAGGGTTCTTGCAGACAGTCTGTGTAAGCTGTCTGCTCGTACGAGCAGGCAGTTACTCTCTGACAGGAAGACTCAATGAATTATCTAGAACACTCAACAGTGCCGTGGTAGTTTGAGAAAGTGATCACACACCCTTCTAGCTTGATGAAGGATCTCCTGAAAGTCAGGGTACTTCATGATGAACCACTACACCACCAGGTTGAAAATATGAGCCAGATAAGGTACAGTATCTCACAAAAGTGAGTACACCCCTCACATTTTTGCAAATATTTTTTTATATCTTTTCATGTGACAACACTAAAGAAATGACACTTTGCTACAATGTAAAGTAGTGCGTGTACAGCTTGTATAACAGTGTACATTTTCTGTCCCCTCAAAATAACTCAACACACAGCCATTAATGTCTAAACCGCAGGCTGCAAAAGTGAGTACACCCCTAAGTGAAAATATCCAAATTGGGACCAAATATTTTGTGTGGCCTCCATTATTTTTCCGGCACTGCCTTAACCCTTTTGGGCATGGAGTTCACCAGAGTTTCACAGGTGGCCACTGGAGTCCTCTTCAACTCCTCCATGACGACATCACTGAGCTGGTGGATGTTAGAGACCTTGTGCTCCTCCACCTTCCATTTGAGGATGCCCCACAGATGCTAAATAGGGTTTAGGTCTGGAGACATGCTTGGCCAGTCCATCACCTTTAGCCATAGCTTCTTTAGCAAGGTAGTGGTCATCTTGGAGGTGAGTTTGGGGTCGTTATGTTGGAATACTGTCCTATGGCCCAGTCTCCAAAGGGAGGGGATCATGCTCTGCTTCAGTATGTCACAGTACATGTTGGCATTCATGATTCCCTCAATGAACTGTAGCTCCCCAGTGCCGGCAGCCCTCATGCAGCCCCAGACCATGACACTCCCACCTTACTTGATTGTAGGCAAGACACACTTGTCTTTATACTCCTCACCTGGTTGCCGCCACACACGCTTGACACCATCTGAAGCAAATAAGTTTATCATCGTCTCATCAGACCACAGGACTTGGTTCCAGTAATCCATGTCATTAGTCTGGGTGTCTTCAGCAAACTGTTTGCAGGCTTTCTTGTGCATCATCTTTAGAAGAGTCCTTCTGGGATGACAGCCATGCAGACCAATTTGATGCAGTGTGCAGCATATGGTCTGAGCACTGACAGGCTGACCCCCACCCCTTCAACCTCTGCAACAATGCTGGCAGCACTCATACGTCTATTTCCAAAAGACAACCTCTGGATATGATGCTGAGCACTTACACTCAGCTTCTTTGGTTGACCATGGCGAGGCCTGTTCTCAGTGGAACCTGTCCTGTTAAACCGCTGTATGGTCTTGGCCACTGTGCGGCAGCTCAGTTTCAGGGTCTTGGCAATCTTCTTAGAGCCTAGGTCATCTTTATGTAGAGCAAGAATTCTTTTTTTCAGATCCTCAGAGTTCTTTGCCATGTTGAACTTCCAGTGACCAGTATGAATGAGTGAGAGTGATAACACCAAATTTAACACACCTGCTCCCAATTCACACCTGAGACATTGTAACACTAACGAGTCACATGACACCAGGGAGGGAAAATGGCTAATTTGGCCCAATTTGGACATTTTCACTTAGGCATCAATGGCTGCATGTAGAGAGTTATTTTGAGGGGACAGCAAATTTACACTGTTATACAAGCTGAACACTCACTACTTTACAAAGTGTAATTTCTTCAATGTTGCCACATGAAAAGATATAATAAAATATTTACCACCTCTCAACCTAGGCTTTAATAGATTCCAGCAGCTCTGACCCACTGTAGTTCCTGTCTCCCAGACATTCAACACAGCATGGCAGCAGTTATTTTGCTCAAATATCACCGCCTTTTGCTTCTCCATACCTGATGTTCTCTGCCTGTGTTTTGGCTGAACCCTCCTTTCCCTGGTAATGGTGTTATCTGAAAATCTAAAAAGATAGTCAATGACTGTGTTAAATAATTCCGACAACTCCTCATAGCCAGTTTGAAGGGTTATTTTAGGTTTAGAAGAAGAGGAGGGAGAGGGTGCATTGGTGACACCTGCAGACAACTGGCTGCTTTGCACCTGTGAGGGGAAGATAAAGACTTTGTTGGCCACTCAAGTACCTCTTGCATGTGCTGTGACTGTATAGCACAGCCATTCTGAGATAGAAAAAACAGATGTGCCCTGTCTGTAGATGGTGTGGCCCAACCACTGTGTCACCATCAGGGGTCAGGCTCGGAGGCCAATGACTACAGCAGTAGAAAGACTCACACAGAAAAGCAGTAGGATAAATACAAAAGGAGATTCCCTTTGACGGGTGATGCGGCCTCAACTGAGGCCACTAACTGGTCTTCACTAGAGCTCCTGATGGTGGAGATGGGTTTTGCTGCATTGTAATGCCAGGTTGCGATCCTTAGGATCACTCCACCAGAAGGTGAGCAAGCCAGGGTGCAATAGCAGATATAGCAGATAGAGATAAAGCAGAAGCATAGTCAGTAAACAAGCCAAAGGTCGATAACAAGTGGTTGTAGGTTGGGATCAAGCTGGAGCATAGTGGAGGAAGAAACCAAAGGTTGGTAATGAATGGCAATGAAAATGCGGACGGCAGCAGCAGCATAAGGAGCAAGATATTGGTTAGAGAAGAGCACAATAATCTGGTAAACAGGAAGTGTAAAGGCATGGCTTAAATAGGGAGTTCATAGGAATCTAAGTAAGTTTGTCGAAGGGATCAGACAGAAAGCTGTCCATCATCTCAGGCAGCTCAGCAAGAGGAGCTACTGCGAGATGCAGTATAGGTCCTGAGTTCAGATCCCAGTCCAACACATTACTTTACCACACAATAATGCGGTGACATGCTGCAAAAAAAGGACAGCTTTGTCTGTGTTAGCAACAAGTGTACACTGTAGAAATTGCGGGCGCCATCTTGGTTTCTGGACGCCGGACACTGTGTGTGCCTAGATGCTGTATTTTAAACTCCTAAATGTGAGTAACCTCCTGTTTTATACAAATAAATTGTTTTATCCATACCATCTGCACTATTGGATCTTTTATATCTATTACATGAATTATACATCGCTTTTGGAGACCTGTTGATGAAATTTGTCCCATCATGCTGACTGCACAATCTGCTGTTTTCTGTGGGGTCCCATTTAAAGCGCATCTTGACCCTCCGTAATAGAGGGTCATTGGAATCTGGTAAGAAGCTGTGCGTGGCGGTGACATTGGTGATGGGCGTACACACCTATTGAACCCATAGGATCATCTTCAATGAATTTTGTTTGGACTTTGCGCTGCAGTTTCTGTTATCATTGGCTTATATAGTTACACCAAAACCTGTCTGCATAGCTGCACATTTGTTAGACTATAAGCATTGGCTCTAGCGCAGGATTTTCTATATAAATATCAAGTGTACACTGTAGTCTTGAAATTAAACAAAGGTCCTAGCAAAATAAAAAAAGTGTACCTCACTAAAAATTAACCCTAAAAAACTAGATCTCACCCCAATATTTTAAAGTCTAGCAGAAAATAAAAATAATATGAATTAAGGTGAAGTTACAAAAAGTAAATAAATAACTGAAAGAGGGACCCGGAATCTAAATATCAACTACAGTTGTTGCTAACACACACAAAAAGGTAGTCCTAAAAAGAACTGTTGAGTCCCTGACCTGTGAACATGGGGAAGGGGGTACACAATAATAAGTAACCTACCACACAGCAATCCGCAGTCATTTATCTCAGTATAGCACTGTAATATGCTGTATAGCTACTAAAGGCCCGTACACACGGTCCGATTGTTGGCCAACAACGGTCGTCAAACAGCCTGTTGGCCAATAATCTGATCGTGTGTAAGCACGATTCTACAGCCGATTTCCAATTGTCGTCCAACAGAAGTTGGACGACGAGACTAGAAAACTTGTGTTGGCCAACAAGCAGTGTTGCCAACCGCCAGTAAATTTACTGACAGTTTATAAAAATCGGTCATTTTTACAACTGTCTATAAATATCAGGGTCTGATAATTTGTCATGCTGTGCTGACTTTTTAAGTGTAAACCAGGCAAACTACTTGATATGGGTATGGTCAGTGCTTCCATGTTGTGTTTAAATATCAATTGTCTTCGTTTTTAATAGGAGTTCAGTTATTTTATAGGTTGCCAGTAAAAAATGTGCTCCGCCAGTAAATTTTCCATGTTTTGCCAATAAAAAAATGCTGCGGGAGGTTGGCAACACTGCCAACAAGGCGTTGGCCGATTATTGGCTCGCGTGTACAGAAGTTGGCCAACAAAAAGTCGGAAGTGCAAACACGCATGCTCGGAATCCAGGAAGTCTTTGGTCGTGTTTTTTGCCTTCCTCTGGATAAACTGTGGGTGAAGGATTGTATAGTTATATATAATTTTTCTATTATTTTCTTTTTTTTTGTTTTTTTTTGGTTGAACTAGATGGACTTGTGTCTTTTTTCAACCTGACTAACTATGTAACTATTGATTATTTAGATGTTCCCTTGGCTGATTAACTGCTAGATAGCTAGATTAGCAAGAGGCACCTCATCCCAAAACGTTATTTGAGTACAATTGGACAAGCAAGGTTCCCTGGAGGGGATTATGCGGTGCTAGAGGATTGAGTCAAGCCAAAAAGATTCAATAAAAAATATATATCTTTATTATGACCATAAAAAATAGAAGCTTTGATACAAATATACACATTTAAAAGCACAGTAATACAACTGTTACGTGGCGGAGTTGAGCCAAGGTGGTATGGCAAAGAGTCAGCTGCTATCCCAACATGTTTCGCCCTCGTGGGCTTCTTTAGGGGATTAGACTGACCGCCACCCAATCTATTTAAAGATAATCAGATGCACAATGATTATATAGCATATTAACACTTCAAACAATACCATTTATTTATCAGTAATTGGACCGCCCCTATGGTATAATGTTCCAACTCCCGACCGGGTGTCCTCCCACCACACCCCCCCCATATCATGTCCAAGCCAGGACTCACCAATGCCGGACCCTACCCCAAAAGGCACCAGGAAGTCCACGACCAACCAACTGCCCGACTAATATAGTAACTGCAGGTGATGTAAAAGAGTCCAGGCTGGAACAAGCACAAATAAGTATGGAGAGGAGAAGAATAGTTTATCACGAAATAGCATTTGATTCCCCAACTGGGGTTAAATATAAAAAATATACAATCAGGTGTGTATAACCAAAAGGGGTATGCCTACACCCATATTAGTAATAATAGATAAATCAACCCTACATATGGGTGTCCATCTAGCCATATATGAAATAATACAACCAGAATTTCCACTTATGTATGTAAAAACTACAGTGGGGGACAACGTTGGGGGCGCTAATAGTATGGTAATCCAGGAATGGAGATGAATCAAGTGCAGATAGTGGACAAACAGAATTTTAGAAAGAACAGTTTGCACATGGGTTCAATCTGCAAAAAAAAAAAAAAAAAAAATCCTAAGTAAATAGCAAAGATTCATCCAAAAATAGGCAGCGGGTTGAGCAATCAATTACCATGTCTATATAAAGAGGTGAAGCAGATCCAAGCAGAATGCCGCCTCACAACCAATGTCAATAAAGAGAAGCACTCAATTAGATACACAGTATCCAAACTTGTCCTATCAAAGATGGAAACAATAGCAGATAACTAAATTACAAACTAGCTAATCAGTTTTCAGGCCATAGTCAAGCCAACATCATACCTGCACAGAGAAAGACCATTATATGCACCCCCAATCACCGGCTCAATGATTGTTATACATTGTTTCCTTCTTTGATAGGACAATAGAGGAGAATCAAAATAGCCCAGAAATTTCGGATGATGACCTAGATAAAGCATTCTAAAGATTACAACGCATATTGGAGAAAAAGGTTGGAGTTTTCTGGCATAAGAAGTTCTTTGAAAAATACAAATAGAACAAAATCATCCCTTGGGGATTAAGAATTCAGATTTTCCCTAATCTACACAAAATTTACAACTCTTTAAAATCTGTCTGGGAGCATAATCTACAAACTTGTTCCCTTGAAATGCTTTCCATTCTGTGTGAACAATATGACCATGAGATTGCGAATATTGATCAGTTAATTATCAAGTGGTACAGTGAATTCCAGGCAATACGCTCAAATATTAAATTTGTTAAAAGAGAAGATAAGATTAAGGAGCACATTGCCAAATATGCCCTTGATATTATCAAAAGCAAAGACAATAAGTTTGCTAGAGACCTACATGCCCATGAAAACGGCTATGCTTATAAATGGAACTCTCCCACAAACCCTAGACCCTTTAGAAAATCTACTTTTCCTTCTACAATGACAAAAACTGATGTTACTTCTAACCTTTCCTCTACTTCCTACTTATCATCTAGCCAATCGACCATCTACCATGATCTATCAGAGGATAGACTTCCCAAGCGAAGAAAAGGCGATCCAGATCAACACTCTACGGATTCACTACAGCGGCACTTGGGTACCACTCTAATGCAACACTCACACACGGGGCGTCCCAAACCCTCACCGGCACGACCTAAGGTCACTACTCGCACCACTCCCACTATCGCACCCGTTAATTTGACGCACAGTCCTCAACTCACTTTGACAATTTTGCCCAGTACCATTTCAGCACCTGCTGTCCTCACCAACACTAATTTCAAGGTAAGTGAAAATATCACTAATGACACATTGTCTACTAGCTCCCTTAACACTGATACCAAAGTGGCACCCATTTTTTTACACAAAAATGTAGATCCAAACACGAATCCAACTCTAACCAACACTCCCTCACAGGGAATACAACCCATGCAGAATTAGAAATAATACATCTCTCTCAGTATGAATTATCCATAGCTGAATCTCAAGTCCTTAAGCTAGGTTTAACCTTTTGTCCTGACACCGCTACTGATACTTTCCTCCTTATATTCATTTATTTGCGAGGAAACTTACTTATAAAGTCATGTACAACCAGTCTTCTGTTGATAATTTGATTTGCGAATATTTGCCTCAAGTGGAAATGGATGAAGCTCAGGCTTTATCTGATTTAATGGAGTTGTGGGAGGAGGGCCATGTCGAGGATGACTCGACGTGGCCTGAAACCTTACCATCCATTTCTTTAAATGGAGTACAATTTCCTCCACCATGCTCATTCAAACCTAAATCGACTGCTTTTCCTTTGCTCAACACTAACCCAAACAATTGGGCGTTTGTTAACCAAACTACCAAAGAAATAGAAGAATGAACAAAAAAACTCCCTGCCCACAGAATTTATCAAAAGCCCAAAGAGCAGCTATTAATACATTAAGATCGAATACCAACATTACAATTAAAATGGCTGATAAAGGGGGAAATATTGTTATTATGGATACAGATGACTATGAGATCATGTGTAAGAATATTTTGCAAAATAAAGAATGGTATCGCCCCATCTCCAAATTAGTAATTACAAATTTTAAAATGGAATATCAAAATATTATTCTGGGGGCGTGGCCGGCCGAGCTCCAGCGTGGACGCACAGCAGTGAGCTCCGCTTCGACCGCCGGGGAAAAGAACAAAATAGCCGCACCATCGCAAAGACCAGCAGCCAAAATAACCTCTCCCTGCTCCCAGGACACCCGGGCACCTCGCGGAGATGTCTAAACGGAGGAACGAACCGCCGCAAGTACTTAAAATACCCGAATACTTCTCCTCCATCCCTAGAGGCCTAAGGCAAGATGGCGCCGGAGAGCAGCACGCTGACACAGACGCCGCGCCGGTACAGGGAAGAAGCCTCCAGCAAGGTAATATCCTCTCCCACATACACCAAAACTACCTTGATGAGAACAACAGCCCCACATCCAGAAGCCCAGCTAAGTCTAAACCTAGAAGGGACTTATCACCGGAGCGGGAAGACGCGGGGGGGATGGAAGTAGGGGGAGAAGATCAAGCAGACACAGCCACAGGGTCTAACAATCAGCCAGACCCGATTGCCATATTCCCTACAACAGGCCAGCCAGTGTCTGATGTGATGCTGAAGGAGATGTTAATGTCCCTCAGAGCCTCCCTGGCAGCGGACTTAGTAAGCAGTATTCAACAAAGCCAGAAAGAAGTAGCTTCACTGGGTAAAAGAGTGAGCACAATGGAAGACAGGCTGGGAGACTTCACTACCCCCTTCAACCTATTAGTGGACGCTCACAACACACACAAAGAGGAATTATCATGGGTCAAAGACAAAATCGCAGACTTAGAGGACAGAAGCAGAAGACAAAATATAAAGATAAGGGGAATACCAGAGTCTATCCCTAACCACCAATTGCAGCAGTATGCCCTGTCCCTATTCTCCACAATGGCCCCGGAGCTGAACATGCATGATTTGATGATAGACAGAATACACCACAAAGGTATCCGTTTTTACTCCCAAACCCCTGAGACACATAAGACAGATAGTAGTTTAGTACGTACAAGTCGAGGCCCCGGTAACACCTCTTATCCCTGTCCCGTATGACGACG
>BLSH010151331.1:96004-106849 GCA_018402905.1 Glandirana rugosa | reverse complement strand
GCGGTCTACGCCCAGTCACCCCCTCGTAGGAAAAGACGATAAACATATCTATAACGACAAAGAGGGCCGTTATATAATAATCACCTGCGATATCAATAATAAACCCTACACCTTAGTAACCCTCTATGCCCCAAACACTCACCAGTTAAGATTCCATAAAGCACTCTTACGGCTTATTGCAAAAGTCAAATATGGCCATCTCTTGATCTGTGGTGATTTTAATCTCACGGTTGATCCCAGCATGGACACCACAAAACCATCCCCAGGAAGAAACACCTCTCTGAGGAATTTACTCCATACAGAAGAACTATATGATATATGGAGATGCCAACATGCATCAGAAAGAGACTATACGTTTTTTTCCTCCAGGCACAAGAGCTATACTCGCATAGATTTGTTCGTAACCGACAAGTGTTTGCTGCAACAAATCTCTTCCTCCAAAATACATGATATAACCTGGTCCGACCATGCAGCAATATCTATACAAATAGCAGAAAAGGATGCTCCCCCACTGACCCGCATCTGGCGCTGCAACACAGACCTACTACAAAACCCAAACACAGCAAAAATTCTAAAAGACAAATTAACAGAATTTTTTACTATCAATGCTCCCTCGGTAAACAACCCTTTCTCAATCTGGAACTCCCACAAAGCCTATGTGAGAGGCATATTGATCCAACAAAATGCTAGAGCCAGGAAGACACACAATGCTAAAATTAACACTATTACAGAAGAAATTCATAACCTAGAAACGATCAATAAACGGGACACCACTCCAAATACCACCAACAAACTACAATCCCTAAGAGAGGAGCTACGCAAACTCCTACTTCATCGCCACTTAAACATCATCAAATACTCCAAAGCCAACTATTATGCTAACGCTAATAGAGCAAGCAAACTCCTAGCAAGTAAACTCAAGACAACTCTAGCCAAATCACGAATCGCACACCTCACCCACCCAACCACAGGCCACAAAATAACAAACCCACAAGAGATTGCAAACCACCTTGCGACCTTTTATGGCGATCTCTACAATTTAGAATCAGACCCACACACCCCACAACCCACAGAAGTAATGATCAACACTTTCCTCTGTAAATTAGACCTCCCGGCTCTAACAACACATCAGCTCCAACGCCTCAATGCCCCCTTCACGAATAAAGAAATACAGGCCACAATAAAATCTCTCGATATAGGAAAATCACCAGGGCCCGATGGCCTTCCGAGCGAGTATTACCGTGCATTTCAAGATATCCTAACACCCCACCTTACCTCAATGTTTACCGAGGCAGCATCCCGCTCAGAATTCCCTCAAGAAATGCTTAAAGCGCATGTAATCGCAATACCTAAACCAGGGAAAGATCCTACTATTGCAGCTAACTACAGACCAATATCTCTACTAAATGTAGATGTAAAACTCTACGCTAAAGTCATATCACAGCGATTAAATGAAATATTACCCACCCTCGTAAGCAGCGACCAGATGGGGTTCATCAAGGGGAGACAGACCTCTGACGCTACAAGAAGAATCATAAATAATATTATTTTTGCCGAACGCACACGAACGCCTTCTCTGCTGCTCTCCATAGACGCAGAGAAGGCGTTCGATAGGGTGCACTGGAAATATATGAAGAAAGTTTTATCAAAATTTGGCTTTACTGACCACATACTCTCAGCAATTCTCGCCTTATATGCCCACCCCACGGCACAAGTCTATACATCAGGCATGTTATCAGACCCCTTTCGAATCACCAATGGCACAAGACAAGGTTGCCCCCTATCGCCCACCATATTCAACCTCCTAATCGAACCCCTTGCAGTGGCCCTCAAAACCCACCCAAAGCTACACGGCTTTCACATAGGTACAGCAGACCACATAATAACATTGTTTGCGGATGACGTGATACTCTCTCTGACCAACCCGGTAACGTCACTCCCAGAAGCCCTTCAAATCCTGAAGGAATTCAGTCAAATATCCTATTACAAAGTAAATTACTCTAAATCCCTCATCCTCAATCTAGGCATCAACGAACCACTCCAACGCTCCCTACAAAAACAGCTTCCCTTCAATTGGAGCCCAAACAGTATTCCCTATCTAGGTATCTTGTTATGCAGGAAAACATCAGACCTCCCAACACTAAACGTTCGCCCACTTATTAACAAAATGCAAGCACACATGAAGCAACAGGCCAACATAGATCTCTCCTGGGCAGGTAGACTAGCCTCCTTTAAAATGGTGACACTACCCCAAATCCTGTACCTTTTTAGGGCTCTACCTATCCCCATACCCCTCCACCTAATTAACTCCTTATCAAAACTACTAAACAATTATGTCTGGAAAGGCAAGAAAGCCCGTTGCTCCCAAGAAACCCTAACGCCCCACAAACTAGCTGGGGGAGCGGGATGGGTCAACCTGAAAGACTACTATCTAGCAATCCGGATGGACCAACTAAAGCACTGGCTCCACGGGAGCACCCGACCACCTTGGTTAACAATGGAACTAGCCCTCACCCCTGCCAAAACCCCTCAGGGCCTCCTCATAAGCGATGCTTGGAAGCCATGGAACCTTGCCTCCTTCCCCCTAACCACCCAAGCCGCAATCCTTGCCTGGCGATCCTTAATTGCAATAACAAAAAGCGAACCCCATAGCTTATACGTTACTTACCCGATTCATATCCTTGAAGATCTTATCCCAATGCTAGACACATCAACTCTACAATTAGCTGGAGTACAAAAAATAGCGGACTTGATGAGCAATAACCACACCAAATGTATAAACACGCTCTTATCAGTTTATAAAATCCCAAGAGAACAATACTTCACCTGTGCCCGGGTCATATCCTTCCTATCCAAGCACCCCCCCCCTGACATACGTCTCCCAAAACAAATCTGTGAATTCCTAACATCAACACTTCCAGGGAAAAAAGGAACATCACTCTTTTATAACACACTTCACAACAAAAAGGCATTCCACATTTCTACAACTTTAAGTAAGTGGGAGTTAGATTTGAAGGCATGCTTTACCACAGATCAATGGCAATCAGCACTCCACTCCATTTATATGGCATCGAAGTGCACCACTCACTGGGAAATGACCATAAAAATCAACCACAGATGGTACTACACACCACAAAAAATAGCCACCTTTTCCAACACAACCTCACCCCTATGCTGGAGAGGCTGCGGTCAAATAGGCAACCTCACTCACATCCTCTGGAGCTGCCCAAGCCTCAAGAGTTTTTGGCACCAGGTATTTAAACAAATAGCCACACTGACAGGCATTCTCACTCAGCCCTACCCAGCTCTCGCGCTTCTCAATATAGGAATTGAGAACTACCCTGCATCACAAAGGGTCGTAGTTACCCACATACTGCTGGCAGCACGACAAACCATCCTTAGGAAATGGAAAACCAAGGCAGCACCAAATCTCTCAGAAGTGACAACCCTAGTACATCATAATTACATGTGCGAACGTATCATAGCATATAAAAATGCATCAGGACCCACTTTTCATAAAAAATGGGAAATATGGCCCAAAATGGAAAACTAACAACACAGACGCCCTTGCTCCAAACCCCCCTCCCTCCCCTCACTAACCACCTCTAAAACTACATCGCCTAAACACCACCCATCTAACTTTCATACTTACTTCCACTCCTCAATATGCATCCACCACGGAATTGCACCTTGACCTACTTATCACCCTCTTTACCTTTAAATGCACTTTGTGAGCAGTTGTTGTTGTCCTCACCATACCCCCAAAATCCATGGACGCATGGACCCAAGTTATCCCACCTAAGGTCAGCTGATCTAAGGCAGAGTGACGATTCTCTTCAGAAGAAGGTAACACCTAGACACTAGGCCTCCCTGCATCCTCGAGCGCAAATGTGTTCCCAATGGGGCGCCCGGGGGTACGGGGATGGCCTTCTCATTCGATACTCGAAGTGATATAAACACCCCCACAACGTGAGTACAGACGCAATCCCGTCACTATATGCTTACTCTCCCCACTCGAATAGTGGTGGATCAACATAGATACCAGTGAGAACAACAACAACAACAGCAACAAAACCTGTAAATGTGTTTCGTTAATCCACTGCTTCCTACTTAAAACTCATGGATGTACTATCTCATTGATCTCCTATGTTCATTTGCCTTGTTATTCATGAGTCTCATGTCTTGTTTACTGTATTAAGAAATTGTTTCAATAAAAATTGATTTGAAAAAAAAAAAAATATATTATTCTGAAAGCCTTTCACAAGGGGGTCATTAACAAAGATACCTGGTCATTCTTAAACAAAAAAGAACCAAGACTGCCAACTTTTTATGCTCTACCTAAAGTTCACAAATCTCTTACCAGACCCCCTGGTAGTCCCATTATTTCCGGCTGTGCAGGTATGACTGAGAATGCCAGTCTACTTGTGGACAATTACCTCAGGCCTCAAGTTACTGCCCTTTTTTCCTATGTACAAAATACCATCGATCTCCTTAGGATGGTTGATGGTATCCATTTACCCCCGAATGTCTGGCTTATAGCATTGGATATAGAAAGTCTTTATAACTCCATCCCTCATTCCAAGGGATTAGAAGTTATGAAGCGACATCTCAGTGAAAGAGGCCCATTGGCTGAGGAATATAATACATTTGTACTGGATCTCCTTAGGTTCATCTTAACTAGAAATGTTTTTCTTTTTGGCTCCTCCCACTTCCTCCAGGTGCAGGGGGTGGCGATGGGGACATGGTGTGCCCCGTCGTACGCCAACCTGTACCTGGGGGGGTGGGAGCGAGAACTTTTTTCAGATGATAAATTGTCTTCCCTTCTGTCACATGTAGCTGCATGGTACGTTTTAATTTTTTGGACAGGCACTAGACATGAATTTTTGCAATTCTTTGAACAAATTTCAACTAATGATTTCAATCTGAGATTCACTTTTGACATGAGTCAAGATACTATTAGTTTCCTAGACATTCGATTGTCTATTGATGAGGATGGATTTTTATCCTCATCTCTTTATAGAAAACCCTCGGCGGGGAATACCTTGCTTCATGCCAATAGTGCACATCCTGAACTGCTCATATGGAGCATCCCTTATAGCCAATATCTGCGTGTCAAGCGCAATTGCAGTAAACAAAAGGACTTTGAAATAGCAGCTAGAGAACTTTACAACAGACTTAAACAACGCGGCTATAGCCATTCATGTTTGAAAAAATCATATAACAGGGTTAAAAATAAGGATAGACGATCCATGATTTTCCACAAAAAAGACAAGCCGGTCAAACAACCAGTGAGACTGATCACGCAATATTCGGCCCAACATCAAAAAATCAAAAACATTATTAAAAAACATTTGCCACTACTCATGGCAGTTCCTGCGGTGAGTCAACATATTGGCCAGTATCCACAGATCACCTACAGACGGGCCCGTCACTTTGTGATAAATTAGTTTAAAGTAATTTCAATTCCACTCCCCCAATTAGGGTGATGGAACCAGGTACTTTCTCATGTGGACATTGTGAAATGTGTCCCTATTTAGCCAACAGTTCCACTACACAACTACCTAATGGGACAATACATTGTCCCCAACACAAGGTTACATGTGACACAGTTGTGGTTGTATATTTAGCCACATGTCTATGTGGAGGCTTTTATGTTGGGAAGACTAAACGGACCTTTCGGGTTAGAATTGGTGATCATGTCAAACCTATTTTTAAAAAACATATGCCTACGGCCATTGCCAGGCACATTGGGAGTTATCATAACTTTGATCCCAATTATATTAAATTTGCGGCACTGGAACATCTACCCATGCACCCCAGGGGAGGAAGTATAGATCAAACACTACTACAAATGGAATCACGATGGATCTATGACCTAAAGGCTACTTACTACCCAGGTTTCAATGAGACTTTAAGTTTTAAACCCTTTTTACATACTTATTGGGCTATTTATTTTATTCTGATTCTCTTATATATTCTGCCGTTCAGCCCTTTTCTCTCTACTTGTTTTTTTTTTTTTTCCTTGGGTCCGGTACATGGGTGGGCTGTCACCAGGACTGCACCTTTTTGTTGAGGTATGTAGGGTGTAGCATCACAGGGATTTGATGCTAGATATATTCTTCTATATTCATGTTTATGTGAGAAATGATCTATTTGTATGAATTTGTATGCATATTGGAGAATATTGTGGATAATTTGACTTGAAGTGGATATTATCGTCCTGAGTTTTACTAATGTCTTTATTAATTCAATTTATATATTTACTTTATTAGCAGTGGCTTGGACCATCTTTCGCCTCATTGGTTGTTAGTGAGGGTGCTCCAGGAGTACCCCCACTTTGTTCCCCCTCCCCACTGGGATTTCTTGCATTTCCTCCCCTATTGGGATCTATCATGTCCTTGGTTGCGATGTGCTGGGATGCTGTGACCCCCGCGGGGGGTGCTGAGCAGTCCACGCTCCTTCTAGCCTTGACATTTCTGTAACTGTACGGACGGCAGCGGGGAGTGTGGGTTGGTCAGCCTCACGCCTGGCCTCTCCCTCCCCTCACCCCATGGCCTGGTTATTGCTGTCCTCCGCTTGGATTCATCTATGTCTGGTTAAACTTGCTGGCCGCCCGTATCACTGTACCACTCCAACGGTAGGTGGCGGACGCGTGCCGGCTCCGTCCCTCTTGCCGTACTCCGAAATGTGGAGATACGGCATGGGAGAGGTAGTTCTTAGCCCACTATCAGCGAAGGCGCATGCGCCCACCAGGCTCTATGTCCGCACTCGGCGGGTGACATCACACGCCCGCCGAGTGGGTGATGTATAAAAGCCGGCGGTTCCGGTGTCCATCGAGCCGGTGATTGGGGGCGCATATAATGGTCTTTCTTTGTGCAGGTATGATGTTGGCTTGCCTATGGCCTGAAAAGTGATTAGTGTGTAATTTAGGTATCTGCTGATTGATATACATTGTTTCCATCTTTGATAGGACAAGTTTGGATACTGTGTATCTAATTGAGTGCTTCTCTTTATTGACATCTGTTGTGAGGCGGCATTCTGCTTGGATCTGCTTCACCTCTTTATATAGACACGGTAATTGATTGCTCAACCCGCTGCCTATTTTTGGATGAATCTTTGCTATTTTTTTTTTGTTTTGTTTTTGCAGATTGAACCCATGTGCAAACTGTTCTTTCTAAAATTCTGTTTGTCCACTATCTGCACTTGATTCATCTCCATTCCTGGATTACCATACTATAAGCGCCCCCAACGTTGTCCCCCACTGTCCCCCACTGTAGTTTTTAAATACGTAAGTGGAAATTCTGGTTGTATTATTTCATATATGGCTAGATGGACACCCATATGTAGGGTTGATTTATCTATTATTACTAATATGGGTGTAGGCATACCCCTTTTGGTTATACACACCTGATTGTATATTTTTTATATTTAACCCCAGTTGGGGAATCAAATGCTATTTCGTGATAAACTATTCTTCTCCTCTCCATACTTATTTGTGCTTGTTCCAGCCTGGACTCTTTTACATCACCTGCAGTTACTATATTAGTCGGGCAGTTGGTTGGTCGTGGACTTCCTTGGTGAGTCCTGGCTTGGGCATGATATGGGGGGGTGTGGTGGGAGGACAACCGGTCGGGAGTTGGAACATTATACCATAGGGGCGGTCCAATTACTGATAAATAAATGGTATTGTTTGAAGTGTTAATATGCTATATAATCATTGTGCATCTGATTATCTTTAAATAGATTGGGTGGCGGTCAGTCTAATCCCCTGAAGAAGCCCACAAGGGCGAAACATATTGGGATACCAGCTGACTCTTTGCCATACCACCTTGGCTCAACTCCACCACGTAACAGTTGTATTACTGTGCTTTTAAATGTATATATTTGTATCAAAGCTTCTATTTTTTATGGACTAATTGTCATAATAAAGATATATATTTTTTATTGAATCTTTTTGGTTTGACTCAATCCTCTAGCACCGTATTATCCCCCCAGAGAACCTTGCTTGTCCAATTGTACTCAAACTATGTAACTATGTAATCTGTGTTTGTAATTCACAAATCACATTCACCTGAAATTCCTCGTTATACGCTCGTAACATATCACTGCGTTCAGATTTGTTGGCCAATTACTTGACTCATATCAATATGCTAGACAAAACTGCCAACAGACAATTTGGACAAAAGTTTGACGTTCAGTTGGCCAACAATCTGCGCGTGTGTACGAGGCTTTACTCTCCCTACACAGTTTGCGACTACTGTAACACATAGTGATAAATGGGTGCTGGGAACTTACCTTTTGTTAGTGAGGGGGCTGTCACATAACAAAGTCCAGTTATTAGCCTGTCTAACCCTATGAACAGTTGAAAGGTCAGGCAGATCATTATGGGTACTTTAACCACTTAAGGACCGGAAGGATTTCCCACCTTTGGACCAGAGCACTTTTCACGATTCAGCACTGTGTCACTTTGACAATTGCACGGTCTTGCAACATTGTACCCAAACAAAATTTGCATCCTTTTTTTCCCACAAATAGAGCTTTCTTTTGGTGGTCTTTGATCACCTCTGTGTCATTTCTGATCACCGCTATAAACAAAAAAAGAGCAACAATTTTGCAAAGAAAAAAATAATTCTTACTTTTTGCTAAAATACATATCCAAAAAAAAATAAATAAATAAAAAATCGCAATCGATGTTTGTTGATTGGTTTGCGCAAAAGTTGCCGTGTTTACAAGCATTGAGAATTAATTTCTGGTGTTTTTGAATTTTTTTTTTTTTTTACTAGTAATGGCGGCGATCTGTGATTTTTTTATTGGGACTGTGATATTAGAGCGGACATGTCGGACATGTTTTATGCTGTTTTGGGACCAATGACATTTATACAGCGATCAGAAATTTAAATATCCACCGATTACTGTATAAATGTCATTGGCAGGGAAGGGGTTAACCTGCAGGGGGCGCTCTGGGGTTAACTGTTCCCTGTGTGTGTTCTAACTGTATGGTGGCTGGGCTGGCACGGGCACCAGAGATCTAACTGATCCCAAGTACAGGGATCAGTAGATCTCTGACATGCCGCCTGTCAGAACAGGGAACCGCTGTGTTTGCATTGGCGGTTCCCGCTATGGCTCTGTCACAGGGCATTGCGAGTCGGCCAGCGGACATCAAGTCCACCCAACCCGCGGCTCCGCTCAGGGAGCGTGCGGCGCTCACCCCCTAGCCGTTGTGCATGTGAGTGATGAATATTAGCGGTGATTCGCAGGACAGAGCCACACTGTCGCCGCTTATACTCACTATGCGGTCGACAAGTGGTTAAAACATGTTCTGGTGAATTTCTAAATTCATTTTTTTGGAACCACAAACTTTGAAACCTCTGGATTTGCCTCAAACCAACTGTGCAGTGAATCCAAATTTTATCTTGACGAATGAATATACTGAAAATGTATAGACATAATTATAGGATTATATACATACATATAAACAACACCATAACATAATTTCCTTCATTTTTTAAAGCCCTGTACAAACTGTTGGCACTCTAAAAGTCCTGTATAATTATAATAAAAAAAGTAAAATAAAAGTCCTGCCTAGTGTTTTAACCCCAGCACACGAACATATTGACGTTTTATAAAACAATCATATTACATTTGCAAGGAATGTTCACTTGGTTTATAAGGTGAGGCTATATTTACTTTAAATACATAGGGGGCGATTTACGAAAACTGGTGCACACAGAACATGGTGCATCTGTGCCTCGTAACTAGTGTTGAGTGAACCCAGACTGTAACGTTCGGGTCCGTACCGAACTTTCGGGTGTCCGGGGCACGGACCCGGACCCGGACATTTCAAAAATCGTTCGGGTTCGGTCCGGGGTTCTGCTATTTTACTCCACGTGTTGAGAAGCTGCAGGGCAGCCAATCAACAAGCGTTTCACTGGTTTGCCCGTAGAAGCCATCACAGCCATGCCTACTAATGGCATGGCTGTGATTGGCCAGTGCATCATGTGACCCAGCCTCTTTATAAGCTGGAGTCACAGTGCTGCAGTCACATGCTCACTGGGTTAGTGTAGGGAATGGAAGCTGAAAGCGTGAGGGAGAGATTTGAGACATTTTAAGACCTGATCCTGCATCGATAGAGCATAGATTACTTTACTACTGCTGTCTGTGCTGTTGCTCTGAGGACAGATAGCAGAAATTAGAGATTTTACATACCGCTGCTTTGAGTTGCAGATCAAGCTCTGCATAAAACAACGATCGCTACGATCGTGCTCAACGATCAGATTGTTGGATTAATTTGAGATTTCAAATACCGCTGCTTTGAGTTGCAGATGAAACTCTGCATAGAACAACGATCGCCACGATCGTGCTCAACGATCAGATTGTTGGGGGAATTTGAGATTTCAAATACTGCTGCTTAGAGTTGGAGATTGCAGATTAAACTCTGTCTAACGAAACGGTCGTACGTTCGTACACAACGATCAGATTGTGGGATCGTACACAACGATCAGATTGTGGGAGTAATTTGAGATTTCACATACTGCTGCTTTGAGTGATCTGACTGCACTAGGTAGAGGCTTCTGCTTAGAGGGACAGATTCTTGTTCCAAAACCATTGCCTACTCCTATAGGGCCAGCTGTTGCTGTAAGTGACACATTATTTTTCAAAAATCATCTCCTAGTTCAAAAGGGAGAGTTCCCAGGTGTTGCTTAGAGGGACAGATTCTTGTTCCAAAACCATTGCCTACTCCTATAGGGCCAGCTGTTGCTGTAAATGACACATTATTGTTCAAAAATCATCTCAGGGGAAACTTGATCCTCTACTAAAAACTTGTTATTACACAGTAAATGTCGT
>BLSH010151331.1:60371-89899 GCA_018402905.1 Glandirana rugosa | reverse complement strand
GGGGTATAGAGATGAATTGAGGCTGTAATTCTAGAAACGCTTCTAAAACCGTTCGTCTAATGTTGGAGAGGATGTATGTGACTAGAGGTCTCTGGTTCGGCCAAAACAGGGACCATCCCTTCGCGCCCTGTTATATTAGTTTCGATAGTTAGAATTGGTAACCGATTTGTGTTGAGTGGTTCTCCCTAAGAAAAACAGGTGACTGCGACTCTTCCGCAAGCTGTCCCACCGGACCCTGAAAGATTCTTTGGACCCCAACCCGCTTAAATACTGTCGTTCATAGGAATCAAATATAAGGTTGGGGTCACGATCTTATTCTCAGTTACCGACGGACAGCCTGCGGTCCCGTTTCTGACCTGGAAGGCGTCCGACAGGCAGCCATTGACTCTTATTCTAGCACTGGGGTTGGAATATAAACTAAGGATACTTGCTGTCATAAATTCGCCCAACCCCAGGTTTCTTAGAAAGTCCCAGGCCACCCTGTCGAACGCCTTCTCAGCGTCAGTGGACAAAAAGAATCCCTCTTGGTGAGTTGTGTTTAGCCAATGGTTAAGATTGATAGCTTTGATTATATTGTCCCGCGCTTCCCTACCAGGGACAAAACCGGCTTGGTCTCTGGAGATCAGTGTATGTAGGAGAGGTTGTAATCTGCTTGCCAAAATCTTCGCAAAGATCTTAATGTCGGAGTTAAGTAGAGATATGGGGCGATAATTCTCGGGTAAAGAATGGTCCTTACCGGGCTTTGGAATAACTGAAATGTGGGCCTCGAGAAGTTCTCTTGGAGGTGTCGGGGTTTCAGCTAGTGTGTTGAAAGCTTTAACAAAGTGGGGGGCCAAAATATCTGGGAATGTTCTATAGTATATGTTGGGAAAACCATCTGGGCCAGGGCATTTACCAGGTTTGAGGGTTTTAATGGTGTTAAGGAATTCCTGAGTGGTGATGGGTTTTTCTAGGGCCTCAATGTCCGCATCTGCTAATTTGGGGATGTTGGCATCTTTCAAATAGTTTCTAATGGCTAGGGAATGGAGCTGATCAACCTTGCCGGGGGGTTTATTGGTTGGTAGATTGTAGAGTTTGGAGTAGTATTCGGCAAAGGCTTTGGCTATTTCTCTGTTATTGATCAGCTTGTGGCCCACACTGTCGAATAGAAAGGGAACGTTGGACTGCGTTTTTCTACCCTGGAGGAGTCTCGCCAGCATCTTGCCACTTTTATTGGCATGTTCGTAAAATAATTTGGAGGTGAGGATTAATTTTTTCCGTACTTGTACATTAAGCTCCTCAAGTAAAGTTTTCCTAGCCTGGATTAACTCCTCAAGGGCAGAAATGGCTTGGGAGCGTTTATTTGTGGATTCTAATTTGCGGATGTGTGTTATAAGGTTGTCTACCTTAGATTGCTTGAGTTTTTTAATATGGGTTGAGAGAGCGATGCATTTCCCCCGCAAAGTACATTTATGGGCAAGCCACATATTAAGCAATGAAGCATCGCTCTTAAAGTTGAGATCGAAGTATGTTTCTAACTCCGCTTGTATTTGTGACTGGTATGAGGGGTCTGAAAGCAAAAAACTGTTTAGACGCCAGGTTTTGTCCCCGGCAGGTGCATGGGTGAATTTAAGTGTCATGGTAATTGGGTTGTGATCAGAGAAAGTGGCTGGTTCAATGGATGCTGATTGGAGATACTGGATATCTTTTTGGGAAAGGAAGAGATAGTCTAGTCTGGAGTATTTCTGATGAGGTGGGGAAAAGAAGGAGTAGTCTTTGGTATTGGGGTGTAAGGTGCGCCAGGTATCGAGAAGAAGGAGAGAATTGAGCTGAAGTGATATTTGTTTGAGGGCCCTATATGGTAAAGAGGAGCAGCCAGAGGAAGAGTCCAAGTTGGGCTGAAGTGGGACATTAAAATCACCCCCCAACAACACCATGCCTTCATGGAAGGGAATTAATTGGTTGAAAGCCTCCCTAAAAAAGGAGACCTGGTGCCTATTGGGGGCGTAAATATTTGTGAGAGTAATGGGCCTACCAAAAAGCGAACCCTTCAGGAACAGGAATCTTCCCTCTGGATCCGCCAGCTCGTCTGAAATGATTAAGGGGAGATTTCCAGCTATTAAGATGACTACTCCTTTGGATTTGTATACAAGCGAGGAAGCATGGTATACGGAGGGGTATCTTTTGTTTGTACATTTGGGAATGGAAGGGCCTCTAAAATGCGTCTCCTGGAGGAAGACAATTTGGGCTCAGAGCCTGTGCATCTCATTGAGAACCAAAGTCCTCTTCTCCGGGGTATTGAGCCCCCTGACATTCAGAGAGAGGACTTTGAGGGTGTTAGGGGTAGGCATTAGCAGAGTGGAAGTAAAAGGGAAGCGTTAACTGTGTTCGATATAACAGCTGGTCTCTGTAGAACCAGGGGTGGTGGGAGAAGGGGTTAGGAGAGGGAAGGTGCGTAAGGTAACTGTAGGAAGGAGGTAGGCAGGGAATAATGTGGGGGTTCAGGGGGGACCGAGGACTTGTGGGGTGGTGAATAAAAGCACCAACCCACTTGGGGGCGCCTCGTCAAGAACAGTCCAGAGGAGCCGGACTGAAAGGGGGGTAGGTGGCTTTACGCGGGGAAAGGAGGTGGCAAACCAATGGGGAGAGATGATGGCCTAATGTTGCGAACTTATTTGGATTAGAGGAAGATGAGTCGTATCGTAACATAAACAGTAAGCATCAAAAACATAGTCTGAATATGTTGTAATAGCAATTTAACAGTTAACCACATAACAGCCGCAAGGTCTGGGAGACCCGACAAACCCGAGAACGAGGGCCTCGAGCCTGTCAGGCAACCCATTAACTTGGAATATGAGGCAGAGGGATGGGGACCCATGAGCCACGGCTCCAGACGGCGGGACATGACCGAAGCCAAGGACGTCCCGTCGGGTAGAGTCCTCGGGTCTTCCCTAGGATATCCCGGGTGTCGCTCGGCCTGTAACATACAGACCGAGGAGGGGGGAAAACACCCCAAACGGGCCAAGAATCGAGCGTAGAGCGTCCGGATTCTGTCCCGCACCACGGGTTCCTCCAACTCTGCTCCGCGGCATCTTAACATAAACTAGAAACTGAACAAGAGTAACTCAATGTACATTGGTGGTTTGTAGTTGGCTCTAGTCTGAAGCTTAAGTATGGCAGTAAAGGGTGGGAGAAAGGTAGGGGACAGGGAGAATAGTTTGAGACAAGGGTCAGGGAGGAGGGTAAGATGCTAGAGAAGGGAAGCAGCTTAAAGAAGAGGAAGAGTGCTAAACAAAACCACAATATAACCTTGTGCGAATCCTGGGGGGGAGCAACTACTTGGTTAGAGCAAAAATTTGGAGAAATTATTATAGTTACCATTCCAACTAGCCCCCCCCTGACATTGGTAGGTATCGTCAGTGTTCACAAATAAAAAACTCTATTACCAGCATATGTGCAGTCTTCTCTGGCGAGCTGTCTATGATAGAGCTTCATTCAGGTGAGTTAGTGGTGAAAACAAGGCCGGACATCTGAGAAGCAAGCGTTTGGTACAGTCTGTTGATGCAAGGCACCAAGGGGACAGGTTTAGTCTTCTTGATAAGAGGGGCCAGGAAGATAAGCCAAGTAGGAGAAAAAGAAGAAGGGGTCAGATGGGGGGAGGGGGAACAAGAGTACCTTAACTGCCGATGCGACCAGAAAAAACGTTGCTTAGAAGGGTGGTTCAGTTATCAGCCGGGAGGTCAACTTGTTGTGCCGGGACTTGGGCCGGTCCGGGGCCTCTCCTATTGCATCTGTAGTCGAGTTAAAGTGACGACCAGGAGTGCGTTGTTCCGAGGGAGGGGGGGCGAGGTCCTTCCAGGCTGGCGGGATCGCGAATTCCTGGTACCATTCTGGGACAGGGATGTCAGGCAAGGCGGTGAATTCAAAAAATTGGGTCAAGTCCGCTGGTGTATGGAGGGTGAAGGAGCGACCACCAATCGTCACAGAGTCCAAAGGGGAACTTCCATTTGTACACTATTCTGCGTTCACGTAGGGCAGAGAGAATAGGTCGCAAAGCTCTTCTGTGCCCTAAGGTGATCTGTGAAAGGTCTTGAAAGATTTTCACCTCACTGTCGTTGAAGTGAATGTCGTCTTGATCTCTGGCTCTGGTGGCAACTTCTTCCTTGAGTTTGTAGTTAGAGAAGCAGCAGATGATGTCTCTAGGGGGATCGCCCTCTCTACCTCTAGGTCTCAGGGCTCTATGAGCACGATCGAATTCGATCGGAGAGTCCTGTGGGCGCTCAATGAGGTTATTGAATAAGCATTGTAGAGCAAGGGGTATCTGATCATGCTCCACGCTCTCTGGAATACCTCTTATCCTGAAATTCTTCCTCCTCCCTCGATTATCGAGGTCCTCCAGGCGGCGTTGTAGTTCGATCATGTGGAAGTGATAGTTAGCACTGTATTACTGTAAGTCCCTGATGTCTTCGTCATGTCTGCCCGCCGCTCGCTCGACCTCCTCCAATCTGTCAGAGACACCTCGTAACTCATCTTTGAGTTCAAGGACTGCTTCAGTGAGGGCTCCTTTTATGTCAGAGGCTATGTTTTGTAGGTCTGACATTTTAGGGACCTGTTGAATCAAGTCCACGAGTCTATCATGGCTGAGCTGCATGCTCGCTTTAGAAGAGTTGTCCTCTGCTTTGCCTGCCATGCCTGTTGGACTCTGGGCTGCACCCGAGGTAGAGGCCTCGACACTCTTTGGGGTCCGCGGGCGGAAAAGCTCCGGGAGGTTACGATTCAGTTGTGGCTGAGGGGTTTGGGAGAAGGGCAGCTGTCTCCCTATTTTTCCCATAATCCGCTAATAAAAGCTGTAGAGGCCTCCAACCTCTCCCCTGGTGCCGGAGCTCCGGGTTTAGGCAGCCATCCCGACCGCGTGGCAGGCCGCGCCCGCGGGTTTCTTTTATAAGTACAGTCCCTGGGGTGTGTTAATAGAGGCCACTGTGACCTTATGGCAGGGTCTGGAACCTCGGATTGGCTGCTGAAGGGGTTTTTGGAGCCGCCGCGGCCTAGGCCGCAAATGAAGCCGCGGCCTAAATTTCTGGCGTCCCGGAGGTCGGCCGCGGATTAACAGACTTTTTAGTCCAGGCTGTAGGGGAAGGTGCGGGGAAGCCTCCAAGGTGTGATGCTGGTGCTCACCTTGTACAGGGAGTTCGGATGCCGGATGATTGTGTCTGTGGAGCCGGAGCTCATCCAGAACACGTCCGCTCTCCACCGCGTCCAAGCCACGCCCAACTGGCTGGACCTTTTACTAGTCAATGTAATGGCTATCCTGTCCTATCTTGTTCACTGTATCCTTTTGAAAACCTGTAATAAAAATATATTAAACACAAAATGCCTATGCTATGCAAGGGAAATGAAAAAAAAAATATTTGTGCTTTCATGTGATTGGCTAAATAAAGTGAACACAACTTCACATTATTCACAAAACTAAAGGATTATTTACTTAGCAGACTGCCAATTCTTTACCTGTTGAGAAAAATCAACCTCGACTGTATGCTTAGCAGCAAGACCGCAAACTGTTCCTTTATAAGCTCTACTGCTCATAAATGATTATGTGCTAAAACACAAGAATAGAGGTAAATTATCTGCTAATATATAATATATACCTGCCTTTCTTTAAAGTGTATTGATCTCTGTAATATATTGACCTTTTCTCATGCCCATGTATACAGACCTAATACATAGAGATAAAATATTGAAATATTTTCTCCTTACATAATTGAAGGAATGCAGTTAAACGATTTAACAAAGATTTGAAGTAAGAGGATTACAGTGGAAGACAGGGGCTCACTTTTAAACATAATTTAATACAGCAAGCATGATACTCTGATTACATTTGGTTATAAGAAAATATCTTATCTGTAAAGCTGCAGGTAAAATATCTCTGATATTTACTAATCCTCTGCATTTTACAGCTTGCTTTTTGATACTGTCTATTGCAAAAATGGTTCCAGTTAATAAACATAGTTGATTTTTTCAGAAAGGAGAAGTTTACCTGGTTACCAGGGGCACCACAGACACTTCCTTTTCCATAAAATTTTTCATCCACAGATGTTTCAGCATGCAAATTAAATTTACAGTATTTTGCAATTATGGCAAGTAAAAGCCCTATTGTAAGTGATAACCGGTAAGTTGATTCTTCCAGTAGATGTCACTGCAATTCTGTAGTCTAGAATTAATGATAATTCCTGAGAGCATGGAAACTTTGCTTCGCATAACATGCCTAATACAAATCTGCATATTTCTGGAAGAACTGTGGTCAGATGTGTGAAGAGAATGTGAAAATCAGTCTTCCCCATACGTTATAGAACTATACATTTATTAATATAGGTTTTAATGTCCCTAATTAAAGACATTAAATCAATGCCACCTGTAGTTTTTCTCTGATTCATTTTACTAGACAACTTTAACACAGAGATGCATAAAAAATACAAAGTAAAAAAGAAATTCTGGTTGATGTTGGAAGAAGACAGGAAATGTAGCAAAACATGAATTAAATGTATAATTAATCACAATACTAATCTCAAAAGGAAAGCATAGAAGCTTCAGTTTCACTTTGATATATTCTCTCATAGTGTTCTGAAGAGATATATATCTTTTATAAGTTAGAGAGGTATTTTTCAATTTCTATGACACAGTGCTATAATGGTATTGTGTTCAGTTTTTAACACAAGCTGTCTTGGCCGTCCTCACACTAAACATTTTAATGTAAGTTCAATTCATGTGATCTGCTTAATGAACTTAAAGGACCACAATAGCAAAAATGTTCTCAGTAATTCAATAAAGCATTCATAACTTTTATGGCAGTATTTTCCTTTAGAACTACCTGAACCTAATTCAGGCAAGCATCTTCACCAATAGTATAACATGGTATGTAATATAGTAGCCCTCATCGGACACTTTTTTGTATAAACAGCTGTTTTTGCAATCTTATTCACCAAAATATTCTCTTTGTCCTACTTTTTCTTTTATTTTATTAATGTTTAAATTTGGGATATGGCAAAACCTTATTTAGTCTATGAGACTTATTACATTTTCTGTCTGACAAACCTGGCAACTTAACCAAGTTCACACTTGGATAAGTGTAGTCCCCAGGGAACTTCTCATTTCACTGTGGCTGAAGCACCTTTTGCTTAATATATTAACCACTTGCTTATTCGGCACTTAAACACCCCTCCTGCCCAGACCAATTTTCGGCTTTCGGCGCTGTCACATTTTGAATGTCAATTGCGCGGTCGTGCGATGTTGTACCCAAACAAAATTTTTGTCATTTTTTTCCCACAAATAGAGCTTTCTTTTGATGGTATTTGATTACCTCTGCGGTTTTTATTTTTTCTGCTATAAACAAACAAAGAGCGATGATTTTGAAAAAAGAACAATAGTTTTTACTTTTTGCTATAATACAAATCCCAAAAAAAAAAATATAAAAAAAAATAGGGTATTACATCCCACACCAGAGGATACGCGCTGCCTAAAGGTACACATACCCCTCATATAACTATAAAAAAAAAATTATTCATCCGGTTTGGCCTATATATATTCTTCTACATATTTGTGGTAAAAAAAAGTCACAACCGGCGTATATTGAATGGTTTGCGCAAAAGTTATCGCGTCTACAAACTATGGGAATTGATTTATGGCGTTTTTTATTATTTTTTTTTTTACTAATAATGATCTGCGATTTTTATCGGGACTGCGATATTGCAGTGGACATGTCGGACATTTTTTACACTTTTTTGGAACCAATGACACTTACACAGCGATCAGAAATTTAAATGTCCCTTGATTACTGTATAAATGTCATTGGCAGCGAAGGGGTTAACACTAAGGGGACAGTGAAGGGGTTAACTGTGTTCCCTGTATGTGTTCTAACTGTGGGGGGGCGGGGCTGGCAGGGACATAACAGATCTAACTGATCCTAGTGACAGGGATCAGCAGATCTGTCATGTCCCCCTTCACAGAACGGAGAACCGCCGTGTTTATATCCGCGGTTCCCCGTTCTGCAGCTCTGACAGGCGATCGCCGCCGCCTGTGAGTGCACGCCAGGAGCATGCACAAGGGCGGACGCCCATGGACATCCGCCGGGCAATTCAGATCTGCGCTGTAGCCGTCTTTAGGCTATAGCGCGGATCTGAACTGGTTAAAGAAATTGGATTTATTGCTCTCTGGAGACTAAGTAATCCAACTGTATGCCAATACTCCTGCTTCTCTCATACACATATGAGCCTACCCAAGATTGACTTGGGCTTGGGTAATGCCAGAATACTGCCTCTAGTTGATGACATTTTCTACTCTGCAAGAGGCCTGTCTGATCACTTCCCTTTGATTCTTTGACTCAACTTGCAACCTTCTCATCTTAGGAGTTTCTGAAAAGTCAGCCCATATTGGTTGCATCTAGAGTTGAGCGAACACCTGGGTGTTCGGGTTTGGTGGGTTCGGCTGAACTTTGCGAAAAAGTTTGGGTTCAGTACCGAACTTGACCCGAACTTGACCCCGAACCTGGAACCCCATTGAAGTCAATGGGGACCCAAACTTTTCGGCACAAAAATGACTGTAAAAAAGTCCTGGAAAGTGCTAGAGGGCTGCAAAAGGAATTAAAATTATTTTAGAACAATAATCTATTCCTTACAGCAACAGCAGGAACCTGACCCTATAGGAGTAGGCGATGATTTTAGAACAATAATCTGTCCCTCTAAGCAGTAGACTCTACCTAGTCCAGTCAGATCGTTCTCTAATGCAGGATGAGATGTTATTAGATCTGCAATCTGTCCCTAAAAGCAGTAGTAGTAGTAATCTCTACCTAGTCCACAATCAGATCGTTCTGTAATGCAGGATGAGATGTTATTATATCTGCAATCTGTCCCTCACAGCGCCGGCAGCATCCTCTCCCTACACTAGCTAGAGAGCATGTGACATGCAGCACTAAGTGACTCCAGCTTATAAAGAGGCTGGGTCATATGATGCGCTGGCCAATCACAGCCATGCCATTAGTAGGCATGGCTGTGATGGCTTCTAAGGGCAAACCAGTGAAATGCTTGTTGATTGGGTGCCCTGCAGCTATTCAACAGGTGGGATCAAATACCCGAACCCAGAACCCGAACCCAAACTTTTTTCAAATGTCCGGGTTCGGGTCCGGGTCACGGACACCCCAAAGTTCGGTACGGACCCAAACTTTACAGTTCGGGTTCGCTCAACTCTAGTTGCATCTTATTGTTGACCATGATAGATTTCTGACAGATCTCTGCAATTTTTTACAAGATAGTAAGCATTCTACTCATACATTAGTAGTTGGAGTCTCCTTAAAATACATACTTCAGAGTCATGGCTAGCAAGTGTGGCGGATGGAGGCATAACTCTGGAGCTCTGGACAGCAGAGAGAGACCACAGCGATGTATACCATCGTGGAATGCCGCAAAACACAGCTCTCACCCGCTACGGATGCCTGCTATCACCCTCCGCCTCCTAACAGAAACAGAGAAACATACAGCATACTTCCTCCGGCCTGCATGTCTCCCAGAAGCTACTCACCGACCCACAGCCCTCCATGTGCTAGCCCAGCAAAGGCAAGGATGAGTCTGGATCCAAACACAGCAGACACAGGGGTGATTTCGGGGCTAACCACGGCCTCAACACACGCTGAGCTTCAGTCACCCATTGCAGACATACCTACATCAAACCAACCGGTCCTGGACACACAGATTAAGGAGATGTTACTATCCCTGCACCGCTCAATACATGCCAAGTTCACCAATTTGAACCGCAAATTCCTGGGTGAACGTTCTATAATGGGAGAGCTTGTCAACCAAGTGGAACACAATTACTGACATAACAACCACTGTAAATGATCTAATTGATGCAAATGAGGATAGTGAGGAGGACAGACATTGACTGCGTGCTAAAATCGCAGATTTAGAGGACCGCTCTAGACGCAACAACTTGAAAATGAGAGGTGTTCCAGAATCTCATGCAATATGCTAAAGAATTATTTCATACCATAGCACCTGAGTTCTCCCCTCTAGACCTCACGATAGATCGAAACCATTGCATACCGAAACCCTCTTTTTTCCCCCCAAAGAAGTCCCTAGAGCAGGGGTAGGCAACCTGGGGCCCTCCAGCTGTTGCAGAACTACAAGTCCCATCATGCCTCTGGAAGTAATTGTAACTGCCAGCCTTGCAATGCCTCATGGGAAATGTAGTTCCACAACAGCTGGAGGGCTACTGGTTGCCTACCCCTGCCCTAGAAACGTTCTTATGAGAGAATTTTTTTTCTCTACCAAACAACAAATACTTCGGAAATCATGCTCTTTAGGCAAGCTACCAGAATCATATGCCAATATCCAACTATATGCGGATTTATCCAAACACACCTTGGATACTCGCAGGCAGCTTAACATGATAACCAAGACACTGTGAAACAACAATATAACATACAAATGGAGACACCCTACTAAACTGAGCGTGGAACACAATGGTACATCGTACAACATTACCACTCTGGAAAAGGGTCTCTCACTCTTTGGAGAATAGGGCATTATCCCCAACTAAAACCCACATTCTGAAACCCGCAATCCTTCACATAAGATGCCACCCCCATGGCTCAAACACCAGATGGGACCCAGCAACCAGAATTAAACAGGCTGGTGATACACCATCCATCCACATTTGGTCTCTCTCTCTGACTCCATATCTAGTACGCTAGATCCACTTGAACTTTTTCCCCTACCAGAATTTGTAAGAGCCGTCTACACCCCGTTAAGGCTGCATTTTTATGACTGTTTTGTTATCCCTGTTTGCTAACCCCTCTCATATTTCTCCTCCTTTGCATGAGAACCTATCCATATATCTACCAGACTGTTTTGATGATTCATTTACCAACAATCAATGGACACTCCTCGAATACTACTACCCGTGGACACATTTCGGCAGACCAGCTTTATCTCAGTACTACCTAAGCATGAGTAAGACACCCCCAGCACCACACCACAGGCTCCATGTTGCTTAAAATTGTGTCACTGAATGTGAAAGGCCTAAATCATCACACAAAATGGGCCTTCCTATGGCAGACTGCACTCCAATCAATATGCAACATTATCTGCGTACAAGAGACCCACTTTAAAGACTCAAACTCCTCTACTTGGCCACAAACACTTCCCACATATTTTTATAGCTTCCAACCCATCCAAAAAAGCAAGAGGCGTACTAATCGGCATCAATAGTTTAACAGACTTTACTCCTCACAAATCAATACTGGACACCAGAGGCAGATACCTATTCTTGATTTGCACTATAGCAGGAGCCAAATACCCAGTAGCACACATCTACACACCAAACTCACGCCAATTGTACTTCTTAAACAAAGTAATGAAAAACGTAACAAAAGTAAACAAGGATCGCTGGTGTTATGCGGCGACTTCAACACTGCTCCAGATCACACTTTGAACACCTCTAATCCTTCCGTTAGACATCACTCACCTATACAGGACTTTCTTTGAGCCAACGACCTGTACGATGTGTGGAGATGCCACTACACAACAGAAAAAGTCTTTACCTTCTTTTCTACCCCCCACAACTCATATTCCTGCATAGATCTGTGTCTGGTTGACAAATGGCTTCTACAACGGACCTCACACTCAGGTATTGGCCCCATAACCTGGTCGGATCATGCACCAGTGAGCATAACAATAACTTTATCTGCATCTTTTAACCCTGCTAAATTTTGGAGAGCCAACACCAAGGTTATGCAGTCACCATCATATGCAGACTGGATCCTAACCCAAATGTAAGACTTTTTCTCCCACAACGAGGGCTCAGTAGAACAAATGGCTACTCTCTGGCTGGCTCATAAAGCCTTTATTGGAGAGGTCTTAATTCAAATGAGTTTCCTGACGAGAAAAAGGAGGACGCAGCATCTTGATGCTATTATCACTGAAATCTCTAACACAGAGTCCCTACATAAACAAAACCTACCCATAACCTTAAAGTAAAACTACTAGGCCTTCGCCAAGAGTTATGGCAGCTTCTCCTAGTCAACTATGAAAAAGCTCATCGCAGGCTGAAAGCCACTTACTACTCCAACTCCAATAAGGCAGGGAAAGCTATGGCACATCGTATTTGTGGCCAACGCAGTAAAGCTAAAACCCCAAACATATACTGTATCATCCGTTTATCAAAGAGAAAATGATTAACCCTCAGGACATGGCCAATGCCTTTAGTGCATACTATGACTCCTGCTACAATCTCAAAAATGACCAAGCAACTCTCCAACCTGACCACGATCTTATCAGACAATTTCTACCCAATCTAAACCTCCCTGCCCTTAACACAGACCAACAAGCCCAATTAGATGCTCCTTTCTCCCAGCAAGAGATTGGGAAGATGATCCAATCATTATCAGTAGGCAAATCTCCTGGACCTGATGGTCTACCAGGAGAATATTATAGACAATTCCACTCAATACTAATACCCCCACCTCCAAAAATTATTCAATGATGCTGCCTCCTCCTCTAGTTTCCCAATCAAAATGTTAACTGCTACTATTGCTTTGCCCAAACCAGATAAGGACCCAGACACCCCAGAGAACTTTAGGCCCATCTCTCTCCTCAATACTGATCTTAAAGTTTATGGTAAATTACTTGCAAACAGAATATCCATATTAGTCCCATCTCTAATTAATGCTGACCAAACGGGATTTGTCCCAGGCAGACAACCCTCTGACGCCACCAGAAGACTCATCAATTTTATACACTCAGCCAATGCCGATGGAAGGCCTTCTCTGCTTCTCTCTTTAGATGCAAAGAAGGCATTCGACAGAGTACATTGCGGTTACATGGAGGAAATTCTTCTTAAGTTTGGATTTAAAGGCCACATACTAGCCGCCATCATGGCAATATACTCTAAGCCATCAGCCCAGGTATATGTATATATATATGTATGTATATGCAGGGATGTTTTTCCCCCGTTCCAAACCTCAAACAGCACACGGAGAGGTTGCCCCCTTTCACCCCTCATTTTTAACCACATAATAGAACCATTAGCAGAACTTATTAGATGCTCCACACAAATCACAGGATTCCAAATAGGAGAGTAAAATCATAGGATAAGTGTGTTCGCTGACAACATATTGATGCTAACCAAGCCACACACCTCTTTACCAGCAGCGCAACATATATTAAATTAATTCAGAGCCATGTCTTATTATAAGGTCAACGCCACCAAATCACACATTCTAGACTTAGGAGTAGATGGCACCACCCGCAACTTATTATCCTTGCAATACCCTTTCAAGGGGCAGACACAGGCATAACTTACCTAGGGGTCACTTTGACCAAACACTCAAAAAGCATATTTGGGGAGAACTACATTCCATACAAACAGAAACTTCTCCCTCAATGGATATATCTGACCTGCTCCCTCCCTATCCCGATAACTAAAACATTCACCAACTCTCTCCAGACCTTCCTTCAAAAATTTGTATGGGCAGGGAAAAAGCCCAGAGTATCCAAAAAGAGGCTTATCAAGCATAGACTAGCTGGAGGTTCGGGTCTTACAGATGTAGAAGACTATTATACGGCAAGTATCTTGGCACAACTTAAGGAGTGATTTCTTCCCAAAGCATCTACTCATTGGGGGGAAATAGAAAGACATTCCATTGCCGGGAAAAATCTTTCGGCATGGCTCTATAGCATCCACCCTAAAGCTAGAATCCCTCAACATCTTTCGCCAACCATGCACGCAGCAATTAGATCATGGTGCAAACTCACTTCTATTAAGTGGACTGCTACTCCCACCGCACACCTTAAAATACCTTTACAGACTATCAAACTGCTTATCCCTGACCTCCATACCCACAAATGGTCTAACCACGAATCTCTCCTTTTGTCGGATATATCCCAAGGAGACCGATTGAAACCCTTTCACTGCCTCAAGTCAACACTAGGACTTGACCCAGGAGCACAATTTCAATATATGCAGATGGCACAATGTTTAAAGCCCAACTTTCGGGACACAGACACCCGAAAGTTTGGTACAGACCCGAACTTTACAGTTCGGGTTCGCTCAACTCTAGACATGACCAAAGTTTGTGTAGGAGAGAGGACTTGGAGGCCTTGCAGAGAAAGCATGAAGCACCTTCCAGAGGGAATGATGAGGAAATGTGAGGGATGTAGGCTCGGTGTCAAATTTTGAGTTGTTGTTCCCTCCAGAATTTGTTGATTATATTTAACCACATACTTTTAAATCCCTTCAAGATGGTGTTAAGTGCCTCGGGCGACACTAAGTCTTTGTTCCATGCCGATGAGGTGTATATGAGTAAGGATGGAGCAAGGAATGAGCGCAGGTGTTTATAAATTTGTGCAGGTTCCGATTAATGAAAAGGTCTGTGGGTGATAGATGTTAGCCACAAAGCTCGTTATTTGATGGATAAATAGGTGGTTATGTTTTGGCAAGTTGAACCTATCAAGGATCAGAATTGTGGGGAGGGGATACCCTGTAGTGGTATCAAAGAGTTGAGAGAACTTGCTTAATCCCTGTTTCGCCCAAGATGAGAAAATCAGGTGTTGCTGCGCTTGAGGAAACAAAGGGTGACCACAGATTAAAAGGTGGTTTGACATGTGTGGCGTGATTTTTAGTTTTTTTCTTGATTTCTCTCCACGTTAATACTGTATCTTGAATGAGTAGATTTTGTCTCAACTGTGGTGGTATATCTTTGATACTGCAGTGCAGCAGTGAAGTGATCTCATGCGGGCTTGTCATTTTGGATTCAATGTCATAGTTAGAGTATTTGGAAGATCTGGTTGTCAAATCCAACCCCACTCTCAGGAGACAGGAGAGATTGTATAGCCTTACATCTGGAAGATGAGTGCCCCCCTCTTCTTTGGGTATAAATAACTTTTGTATTGTGATATGGGGCTTTTGACCTCTCCAAATGAAAGAAGAGAGGGCTTTATGTAGTTGTTGGATGTCTGTGTGTTTGAGTAGGAGGGGAATGGTTCGTAGGGGATATAATAGTTTTGGGAAGCTAACCATCTTATAGAGATGGCATCTGCCCAGAAGGGATAGTGGAAGATTTGCCTAATGACTTAGTTCCTGGGTGATTTTGTGTAAAGTTGGAAATAAGTTAAGTTGCTATAAAGAGGAAGGGGTCTTTCCTATTTTATTTCCAAGATATGTGATATAATTTTTGGCTAGTGGGAAGATGGAGGAAGCTGCCCATGTGGGTGGGCGGGAGTGGAAAAGGGCAAGTATTTCACTTTTGGCAAAATTTATACGTAGACCTGAGCAGTGACGGAACATGTTGAATGTTTCCTGTATGTGAATCATATTTTCTGAGGGGTTTGAAGTGAAAATTAAGATATCGTTGGCAAAAAGGGCTGTTCTCAACTCAGTTGATCCTACTTTAATTCCATTAAGTCTAGGATGGGTGAGTAGATAATTGGATAGTGGCTCTATTGCCAGGTTGAAGAGAAGGGGGACAGGGGGCAACCCTGTCTTGTACCTTTTATATAAACATATTTTATCAGAGATATGGCCCGCTGCTACTACCTTGGCTGAAGGGTCTGAGTACATTGCATGGATAAGATGGCAAAAGGAACCTGTAAAGCTGAAGGAGGACAGTACCATGCTCAGCCAGTGGAAGCTCACATTATCAAATGTTTTTTCTGCGTCAATCATGACAATGGCCGGATCATTGACAGAATCCGTTCTTGCTAATTCTAATACTGTAAGGACTTTCCTAATGTTAGAGGTGGCTGACCTACCCTGTGTGAAGCCTGCCTGTGAAGGGATTAGATATGGCATCAACGGGGCAAGTCTGTTAGCCATTATTTTGGAAATAATTTTGGAATCTAAATTTAGGAGTGAGATTGATCGGTAAGAGCCAGGGTCTATGGGGTCTTTTTTGGGGATGATTTTGATGTAAGCCTGGTGGCCCGTGGGTAGGTAAGTATTGCCATCTAGTATGTGTTGGTACACTATTTGGAGGCTGGAAGCAAGAAATGCCGATGTAAGTTTGTAAGAGTCAGAGGTAAACCCATCAGGGCCTGGGGCTTTCCCCTTTGGGAGGGGTTTTATAGTGTTTGTTATTTCTTCACTAGTTATTGGGCCATTTAGTTTCAGTAAACAGGCTGCTGAAATGTTGGGCAAGGAAACTTTTTTGTAGAAACGAGGATGATTTTTCTTCATCTATGGGGTCTTGGCTGTAGAGCGAAGCATAGAAGTCCTCAAGTGTCTGGTTGATATATTTAGGGAAGGTGATAATATTCCCTGACTTGTCCCTGAGGGCCATTATATGCATTGGTGTGTGCGGTCCTCTTCAATGTCGTGAGAGGAGTTTCCCTGGCTTGTTCCCATATTTTTGATAGCTGTGGTCTTGGAATGTTTGATTTTTTCCTGCATACCTGCCCACAGATCAAAGCGGTCCTTGGCAGTACGCCAGGCCTCTCTGTGTGTTTGGGAGTTATCAATGCTTAGGTTAGCTTGAGCCAAGAGAAGCGATTTGCTCACCGCATGGTATTCTTTGAGGATTTTCTTTTTGTATGAAGAAGGAAATAATCTTACCCCTAAGAACTGATTTACCTGTTTCCCAGAACAGGTTTGGGTTGGTGAGATGTTCCGCATTGTTGGCAGCGTAATCTGACCAGGTGTCAGAGATTGTCTGTCTGAGCGTTTGGTTGTTAGCTAAGTAGGAGGGAAATCTCCAGATTCTCAAATTATTTTGGGCTGCTAGACCTTTATTTTACTTTATTTGCTACAAATAGATCCCTGAGGCTTTTTACAAAAAAATATTTTTGTTTTAACATATACTTTTTAAAATCAAAACATAAATGAATCAAACACATCAAACATGACATGCTAAGTTAGAATAGTCTTCTCTCATTCTCCACCATCCCAATGCGAGAGAGGAGAGAATTTACCTACTCACGGTAAATGTTAAACCTGGGGTGAGTCCTATTGATAATATTTAGGCAACAAAATAACCTTAAGGTATGCCAAATGTATAAAGAAAGAATGGAAAACTTGCTTGTATAAATATATATAGGGCTTCAAACCACCAGGACATAGGAACTTGAAAAGGCTCTACTAGTTTCGCGCTGCAGATATGCGCTTTGTCTGGAGCACTCAAGTGACAATCTATTAAATTAAACATAAGCGTGTCAATATACATATACATACAACAAATCAACAGTTTTTGTTATAATATATATTTTGTAGAAAAATATGCAAGGGATATCTAGGATCACTTACATAGTAAAATAGAATCAATGTTTGAATCGAATGCGGCACACGACCAAAAATTGGATGGAAATGATGTAGGATTGAGGGTATCCCGGGCACACCACACAGTGAGAGCTATGCATAGGCGATTAGCTAGGCCCCCCGGTAGACCCATCATATCAGGGGTGGGCTCCTTACTAGAAAACACGAGCACTCTGGTTGATACCACACTTATGCCACACGTTATAACATTACCTTCTTGCATCAGGGACACCATGGACCTCCTTACACGCATCGAGGGGATGCCGGTGCTGCCCGGTGCCCTCCTCGTGACTTTGGATGTGGAGGCTCAATACTCCAGCATCCCTCACGAGCGGGGCATCAGGGCGGCCCGGACGTTCCTTCATGAAGTAGATCATAACATGTGGAAATATGGTGAATTCGCAATTCATTCTCACGCACAATTGGTTCTGCTTTTGCAAAACACCCACTACCTCCAGATGCAGGGGGTCACAATGGGCACCTGGTGTGCGCCGTCCTATGCGAACCTGTATCTGGGGGGGTGGGAGCGGGATATCTTTCCAATGTGGTACGTGTGAGGTCTGCCCCTGCGTTATGGAAGGTACTAGATTTACACTCCCAAATGGGGAGATGTTTTATCCTAGATTCTTTGCAAACTGTGAGACTAGAGGCCTGGTCTATCTCATGGTCTGCATTTGCGGAGCATTCTACGTCGGCAAAACGATACGCCAATTGCGCCAACGCATAGGCGACCATATTTACTACTCAGGGAACGGCAAGATGGTTACACCAGTGAGTCACCATCTGGACCTCTATCACAAATTTAATACACTAGTGGTCAGGTTTCTGGTCCTAGAGACCATCCCTGCTAATCCCGGGGGTGGTCCCTGGGACAAGATTATCCTTCAGAGGGAGACACTTTGGATTGAGTGCCTGGAAGCTACCAAAGCTCCAGGCCTCAACAAAGTCCTTACCTACAAGCCATTTTTATGAAACATTTTGAAAATACCTTTTAGCCTTAGCTCAGGATCTTGGCCCTCAGGGGTCTACCTATAAACATCTGCCATCTGGTGATGTTCTAGGTACTCCCTCACCTTAATATACACTTCTTCCCCTTACCCTAACATATTCCTCTTTCTGTTTGCCTTTGGAGCTTTTGTCAAAACATACATTTTTAGTTTTGTGCTTGTTAAAGTATATTTTTGAGAAATTATACCTTGATATCTTTTCGTGTAATTATCTATATGGCCTCTGCGTATATTTCATACGCGGGGGCTCCTTATTTGATTTATTACTAAATAGATTTTTTTTGATTGCGGCACCTTACAATATATGCCCCTGTTTTTCTTTGGCTGTTTACTTCCACATGGATCTGTGATTGGAGACCCTGTGGTCCCCCTCACGGGAGTCTAATGCATTCCAGGGCAGGCATGCAGCTCAAAGCGCCGTAGGTGCCGCCCCCTTCGCACCTCAGTGTGCGTGATGGGCGGCGCTGTGGCACGGAGGTACACACCAGGGGGGATCCCTGGTGGCCTCCCTGTTCCCTCTGGAGCACCGGACATTCTCCCTATCTGGGCGGTACCCGACCGCGTCTTGGATGCGGCTGAGTGCTGCACATGCGCGGGAGCGGTCCGGCGCATGCACAGGAACAATACGCCGGGTCAGTGCCGTCACACGCCGATTGTCGACGTGTTTGGTCAGACGCCATTGATTGGGAGCTGCACACTTTATAAGTGGCAGTATCTCCCAGGCATTGATTGCAACCACACGCCCCTTTACACCAACAAGGCCTTATGAGGCACGAAGCATACTTATACTTTATGTATTAAGGTAAGATCACTATTCAGCTGGGTAAGTTCACTGGTTGAAACTTTGCTTTTTTTTTTGTTTTTTTCAGACGTCGTTCATTGATGTGTATGGACAGCTGTCTGATCCTCTAACGAATTAGATGGTAGCCCCTCTAACTTACAAATAGGTGTGGGTGTTGTCTAGTTCATGCCTGGGAAGACTTCATATACTTCCACTTCCTTATCCCTTCTACACACCGGGCACTATTTGATGAGTCAGGTAAATACTTTCAAGTTATACCTTGCATAGGTTTATGTGTATACATTGTGTGTATGCAATTATGTGTATACATATATGTGTATATGCACGTTTGCGTCACATATGTTGTTAAACACCAACTACATGACTATTTATATTATGTGCAGATCCCCATGCCTGCCTATGCATAGCCTTCGCTGTGTGGTGTGCCCGGGAAACTAGTAGAGCCTTTTTAAGTTCCTACGGCCTGGTGGTTTGAAGCCCTATATATATATATATATATATATATATATATATATATATATATATTATTTCCATTCTTTCTTTATACATTTGGCATACCTTAAGTTATTTTGTTGCCTAAATATTATCAATAGGACTCACCCCAGATTTAACATTTACCATGAGTAGGTGAATTCTCTCCTCTCCCATACCCTATTCGCATTGGGATGGTGGAGAATGAGAGAAGAATAGTCTAACTTAGCATGTCATGTTTGATGTGTTTGATTAATTTATGCTTTGATTTTAAAAAGTATAGGTTAAAACAAAAAGATTTTTTGTAAAAAGCCTCAGGGCTCTATTTGTAGCAAATAAAGTACAATTTTATTGTAACTTATGCTTGCAAAGTCCATGTTTTCTGTGCTTATTGTAATTCCTTAAAATATTCAGGATGTGGCATGTTTTTACCATATAGCCATTCCCAGTCCCACACTGGTAAGGATTGGTTGTTCAATTCTTTTCCCCTTTCCCCATTTTGAGAAACTATGTCTTGAATAGTCGGTTCCATGGCATTGGCGAGCATCGGGGGATTAATGAAAGTGTAGTCTATCCTGAAAAGTGATTTGTGGGTGGGGGGTGAGAAGAAAGTGAAATACCTCCCCACAGGGTGCGTTAGCCACCAGAAGTCTGTTAGGTTAAGGCTGTCTGCTCATTGGGTTAATAAAGTTAATGTTTCGGTTGGGGTGGAGTGTTTGCTATATGTATCTGCTAGTCTGTCTTCCTGTGGATTGGCCACTGCATTGAAATCTCCTGCTATCACTAGAGGTAGGTGTAGGTATAGGCTATATGGGTGGTAAGTGTTTGATGGTGAATTGGGAGTATATACCGAGGTTAGGGCCCATTCCCTGGTAAGTGTTGTGAGTTGTGCCGTGATGAGGTGGCCTTCTTTGTCTGAGTGTCATGATAATATTCTTATGAATCAGGAGTTATACCTTAGAATTTAAGAACATGCTGCACACAGCTGGAAGAGTGGCGGAGGGGAACTGAAGTCTATGGAAAATGTTGCATTTACTTATAAGGAAGAAAAAGCTGCAGTGGAGAACAGAATAGCCTTGATATCTTGGCCTTATTGGTGGAAATTGTCACGCTTACCCCTAATGCAGGTGGTCAGACAGTATAGTTAGCTACTGTGTTCTTCACCTATAGCAGCCCCCTTTCCCATAAGGCAAGCAAGCCAACTGGTACTCAGTTGCTAACAGGAAATAATACTCAATGCTAGAGTGCCTGGCTACCACGCCAGGGCAAGCATCAACTGAGCAAAGCAAACAGGTACTTGCGGTTGGCAGACAGGCAGAGTGGCTCAATTACATTCCAAATACAAGGCAGGTAAGGTTCAGAGTAGTCAGGGTCAGATCTGTAGTCAAAAGGCAGGCACAGTTCAGAGAGGTCGTCAATGAAGAAATCCAATCTAGCAGAGTAGGGCAGACAAACAGGGAGCCTGGAGCATGTGTAACAAATGCAATATCACAAGCATGAGACTGCAGGCTTGGCTGACTTAAATCAGGTTTGGTCTCCACCCAGGGAATGGCCACATCAATGCCCTTGCAGGTGGACAGACAGACAAGGAGAATGCTGCAGCTAAAGCCAGGATGTTGGAATGAGGAGCAGGAGCATTCCAGTGTTTTAAAAGAGAAATGTGAGATTTAAAAAAACAAACATACATTTATACTCGCCTAGGTCGATCTGTCACCTGTCCTTTGCCACCTCAAAGACTTTAGCACTAACTGCAGCACCAGACTGTGGAGGGGAGAGGAGCAGTTGGCTCATGCTCTCAGGGGTGCACTGAGAGGATGAGCCAGCTGACTCTGTCATTTGGGCAAATCCCTACATTATTGTTGGGATCCCTGCATTTCCTGGACCACCTCTGTGACATCAGCTGATGTGCACTCCTGTAACTCATATGAGCGTGGCCAAACTTTCCATTATTTTTACAGTCATGAAAATCTGGTGACCCTTTAATTTATTTAGCATTGAGAAGATTGTTATGTTTATTGCTATTTGAGTATAATACTTCTTATCTTAGACATTTTTGACCTCATACATGCTACACTATGGAGTTATTTGTGTCCTAAATGCCTGTCTGAGCTGAGGCGCAGTGGAGATGATCTGGGAACACAGCTGGAGCAAAAGAAGAGAGGAGTGGGAGACAGTGTGCAACCCTACTTATACTGTACTAGTAAACCCTGATACAGTTGTGGAGTTAAATACCATCTGACTGTTTAGATACTCTTTTTTCATTGATTACATATATTTGTGTTTGATGGGAATTAGCAACTTGACCTCTGGAAGGTCTAACCCCCTTTATGACCGGGACATTTTTTGCTATTCAGCGCTGTGCTTCTTTAACTGGCAACTGCGTGGTAATTCAACACTGTGCGCAAATTAAATTTATATAATTTTTTTTCACACAAATACAGCCAAATAGAGCTTTCTTTTGGTGGTATTTGATCACCACTGGCTTTTTTATTTTGTATTATATAAATGAAAAAAATCCAAAAATTTTGAAAAAAACCCCAATATTTTCTACTTTCTGTTATAAAAAGTATCCAATAAAATTTCTTCATATATTTAGGCCAATATGTGTTCTGCTACATGTCCTTGGTAAAAACCAAACTGCATTTTTGGGGACACTAGTATAGTTGTGATTGTGATCAAGATGCTGGTCCGTATAGACACTAAACTGGTAATGGCAGTGATCAGTGACTTATAGTGTGGTGGGCAATCTAGCGGTAACTGTCACTGGTTGGGAAGGAAGCGAACTGACTAACTAACACTGACATCGCTAGTGCCACTAATACAGTGATCAGTGATAATACTGTACACTGTAGTAGTATCACAAGCTAGTAAGGGGGTAACATCAAGGGGCTATCAAGGGATTCACTGTGTGCCTAACAAGTGTAATGTGTGCTGCTTTTACTAACCAATCTGCCTGCTTTTCTTCCTGAAATCAAAGATAATTTCAGGGAGAAGAAACAAACAGATTGCTGCCTGTACACAGAGTTTTGTGTGTTTGTCAACAGAGAACACTATGCTATGATTGACCACAGCTGATCAGCAGGTTTCAGCCATAAATCATTGGCTGAAAACTTCTGACAAACTCATACTGTGTCCAGTAGGGGGAGAGCACGCATGCCGCCAAACCAGGAAGTACAGTACGCCGCAATGTATGGGTACATTGCCGTGCCTGGCTGTGCTGCCATTTTCAGTATATCCACTGTGGGGAGTAAACAAGAGGTTAATATTTCATTTTAAATTGTTGGAACTTTTTTATGTTAAGTCTAGAGTTGATATAGAGCTGGTGTATTATTTTGTTGCTTTAGAATGTGAAGGAATCTATCAAGACACTAAAAAAATGATATAGAAATAAAATGTACCTTCCCCTGGGGGTTCCAGACTTGAAGAAATATTATATTGCAGCCCAACTAACGCAACTTTGTCAACTACACCAGAACCATTATAGACCTAACTGGGTGTCTATAGAAGCCCAGGCCTGCTCCCCACTGCCAATAGATATAGTACTCTGGCTCCCCTCAAAATATAGAAGGGTCATTCTACTGTATGTCCCTCACTCTCCCATTCTTACAGCCTATGGGAATCAACTAGCAGAAGGTGGCCTCTATGCTCTCCTCACTCTCTTATTGCTCCCCTCTTTAACAACCCTCAATTTCTGCTGGGTATTGCACCTGCCCTTTTTCGATGGTGGACAAACAAGGGACTTTACCACATAGGTCACTTCCTTGACCATAGAGGTATATGGCCTCCTTCGTATTTTGAGCTAGACTTGGAAATGCCCCCTTCTGAGAATTTCCACATACAACAAATATACATTTTTTTGCGTTCTCTGAAGAAGAGAAGTCTCGATCTTACTGTATGAACGCAGTTTGAAAACAGATGCATACAGGAGACTTATCAGCATGTTATACAGGTCCTTTGTTTCCTCCTCATCGAAACTTCCTTACCCAATAGCCCGAGAGAGGGACTTAAACATAGCCCCTGAGGTGGGGGACTGGCAATCTTGGACTACATGTATACATAAGGGCATTATGAATATGGTCCTGATTGAAGCGGGTTACAAAGTGCTTGTGAGATGGTACCTGGTACCAGAGCACCTCTCTAAAATGTACCCGGAGTCGTCTCCCTCCTGCTGCAGGGGCTGTGGCCAGATGGGCTCTGTTCTTAACCTGAACTCCTTATCCTTTAAATATGCTATTTTTACTATTTTCTTGTCAAATGATTTTAATGATAGTGTCATTATGCAATTGCTTTTTTTACACCATAACATGTTTTTTGCCATTGAAAAAACTGAATAAAAATATTGAAACGGAAATAAAATATATAAAATATACCTTCTTTAACCCCTACAGATCCGCGCTATTGCCGAAGTACGGCTCCAGCGCGGATCTGAAATGCCGGGACGACGTCCATTGACGTCGTCCCCTGTGCACGCTCCTCGCGTGCCCCCTGGCGGCAGCGGCGGCACGCGCCGCACGCTTCACGAGCTTGCCCGTGGGTCGGGCGGACTCCATGTCCGCCCGAGACCCGCCAATCTCTTTTAGCAGCCTCAGAACGGGGAACCGCCGATGTAAACACGGCGGTTCCCCGTTCTGTGACAGGGGACATACCAGATCTATTGATCCCTGTCACTGGGATCAGTTAGATCTGTTATGTCCTGGCCAGCCCTGCCCCCCCACAGTTAGAACACACCCAGGGAACATATTTAACCCCTTCACTGCCCCCTGCAGGTTAACCCCTTCACTGCCAATGACATTTACACAGTAATCAGTGGATATTTAAATTTCTGATCGCTGTATAAATGTCATTGGTCCCAAAAATGTGTAAAAAATGTCCGTCATTTCTGCGGCAATATCGCAGTCCCGATAAAAATCGCAGATCGCCGCCATTTCTAGTAAAAAAAAAATAATAATAAAAACGCCATAAATCAATTCCCAGTTTGTAGACGCGATAACTTTTGCGCAAACCAATCAATATACGCCGATTGCGATTTTTTTTTTTTTACCAAAAATATGTAGAAGAATATATATCGGCCAAAACCGATGAATAATTTTTTTTAATGGATTTGTACTTTAGCAAAAAGTAAAAAATATTGTTCTTTTTGCAAAATTGTCGCTCATTTTTTGTTTATAGCGGCGATCAGAAATGACGCAGAGGTGATCAAATACCACCAAAAGAAAGCTCTATTTGTGGGAAAAAAAGGATGCAAATTTTATTTGGGTACAACGTCACACGACCGCGCAATTGTCATTCAAAATGTGACAGCGCTGAAAGCCAAAAATTGGTCTTGGCAGGAGGGGGGGTTTAAGTGCCCAGTAAGGAAGTGGTTAAATTATAGTCAAAACTCCAAACACAATCCTAAAAATCTATAACCCTGAAACAGTGGTTGTAAACCTGTACCAAGTAAAGTGGCTAGCATTACTGTAGGTGATACACAGAGGTGAAAAAAATCTTCCTATATAGGTTGTAGCTGTGTATCTGCTGTCTTTTTTCTGTAGATCATTCTGTAAACATAAATGGGAAAGGGTTTCTCCTTAGTTCTAGGAGTAGGTATGGGGATCTGAAGTCTTCATACTGCCAACAGCTCTGAGCCCTAATTTGGAGGGAAAGGATACATGCTCCTTTATACAGTACTGAGCATAGTATGTCACCTGACAGTGACATAGTTCTCACAGTTAGTAAAGTGCATTAAGGTGATTGAGTTTTGGTGCACCAGCAAACTCAATAGTTTGCCATTTTCCAAAACGGCAGACAAAGTTTGGGTTGAACTCAACTGAAACCCAGACTTGAATTTTATCCCTAGTAGTGAACAGTGGTGTCAGAGCTCTGAGGAAGAAGGCTTGGTCTTCAAAACATGTCAGCTGTCGCAGCCTATATGTCCTCTTCCCCACAATCTAGAGACCACCACCGAGACAGGACCATCTTTCCATTTTTAATGCATATTGTCTTTTAAAATTAATACCAGATCAAATGTCTTCAGCAGTGGGAGGGTACTTTGCAAGGTAACTCTTCCTGTGTTGAAGGGACTTATCCTCACATCATATACCCAAAAAAGGATGTGGGGGTTTGCAGGGAATACTTATCAGAACCTGGAAGTGCCTTTTATAATAAGGGGGCCTAAAATATCTGCTTCTCTAAGGGAATGAGTACGGGGTACACGATTACCTCTACTTACTCCCCCCCCCTCAAAATTTAAAAAGTTAATAAAACACAGACACCATGACAATGTTCTTTTAATGGAAAAAATGTAAACAATGTCCCCTGATGTAAATTCATCTTCAATAATATTGTCTATTGATATAGATCCTCATCAGTCATGATGACCTACAACTGATCCCACTGCCTGACATTATTTCTATGCCATCATGTTGACCTACGCTGTTGGATAATGTGATTGACATTGAATTTACATCAGGGGACATTGTTTTGTTTGCATTTTGTAGGAAATAAAATGCCCCACCTCCCACAAAACCCGCACATCACTTTTATAGAACAGGATGTGAGTATAAGGCCCCTCAGCATGGGGACACAGTGATTTGCAAAGGGGGGTGATCCATGATGTTTCTATGATGCTACATCAATCTACATCACTAGATGATGTAATTGACATTCAGGTAGAGCTAAAAGCAAAACTTTTTTTTTCATTTTGGATAGAATAAGGGAGGGTTATAACCCCTGTCAGTTTTGGGTTTCTTTGGCCATCGATGTCCAAATTTAGTAGATTTCATCTTTACTTCCTGTCCCATAGCTAAAACATGAAGTGAAAGGAAATCCCTTCAACGTGAGGAAATTTGCGGTAGTCACCAGAGCACCAGAGCAAATGTTGCTAGTAGATGATTTCCCCTCATTTCCGGTTCTTGTGACAATCCATAATTTGGGAAAACAGGACAAATAGAGTGGATGAATCTCTCTAACATCTCAGGAATTAACTGACAGCATTAACTGCATTCCATACCTCTTGTTTCAGTAGTTTCCTTAACCCCTGCTGTTTCTGTACTTCTAAGTAGAGGGAACAACCCCTTGCTACCAATTCACAATGCAATGCCTCGTGCCAGAGTGGCATATCTGCAGGCCCTCATTGTTTTTAAATGTCATGTGAATGTGTGCCTATTTTAAGTCAATTAGAAGCATTTCTGCAAGTTGAAAGATTATGGGTTGCATTGGACTGCATTGGACTGCACTGATCAAGCAGCAACAGGTGTCTGGTGACTGCTTAAGCTATCAGCTACCTCTTTCTGTTAGGCTCCATTCACACTAGTGCGTTTTTTTATGTATTTTGCAGAAATGCAGGGAATTTTTTTAACATGGGTTCCTATGGAACATGTTCACATCAATGTTTTTTTGTGCCTCTGCATTTTTGGAGAGGGTCTGGGACTTTTTTTCATGCAAAAAGCAGCATTTTGCATGTAATAGACTTCAATGGGCAAGCATGAAAAACGCAAGTGGTGCTTTTTTTACCGCAATTTTGCGTTTTAAATCTGCCTAGCAAAAAAAAAAATTTAGAAAAAAAATGAAATATAAAAAAACGCAAATCGCGGCAAAATCGCGGTAAACCGCGGAAAGCACAGCAAAAAACAGTGGAAAAAATACTGAAAAGCAAAATGCATTGATGTGAATCGAGCCTTAGTCACTTTTTACCTACAGGTTTATGTTAATGCAGCCCAATTGTTAGCACAATGTTTTTTTAGAATATAGAAAGTCCATTTATTGCCTGCAGTATTACATTAAACTACTTTGAATCCTATTCAGATCCATGGAGAATGATCCTATCTCCATTTTGAAATGGCACCTGAAAAAATGTATCTAAAACATTCCTATTTCCAGTACCACAAGAGAGCTTAACCTGTAGCACTAGGAAGGTTGTGTAAATATTGACAATCTGAGTGCCATCTGGCTTGAACATTTGACCTCACTTTTTTTTTTTACACAGATATATTTATCCTTTTCTGTTTCTTGTCTATTGTGAGTTACATCAGAGCCCCCTATCCCTTTAGCATGTACAGAGAGAAATGCTATGTATTTGTGGTGATTAGATTTGAGATGAAGAAGATAGGGCTGGTCAAAAATGGAGACTCTCTCTCCAGGCCAAGCTTACTCCCCCCACGCTCATCGTTATACTTAAAGCGGTAGTAAACCCATGCATTTAACAGGTTAAAAGCCAGTCAAATTTCCGGCACGTGCCGGAAATGTAACACTCCCATTGGTTGTGCTCTAAACCAAACTGTCAAACCATCCAATGGCTGGTGTCATAGCTGATCACATGTGCAGCATTATGGCAGTTGTAGATTAAACAGAGGCCAAGATGGCAGCTTCCTTGGCTGAAAATGATAGGAGGGTTTACTACCACTTTAAGGTTTTGTGAAATGTAGTTCCTAGTAGAGTAAAGCCCCGTACACACGGGACGACGATCGCATACAACAGGTCGTACTAACGACCGTTGTATGTGATATTAATCGTTTGTATGCGCGATTTGAACAGTCGAACATACGACGGTCGTACAAGGGAGTTGTATGAGCAGACTTGAAAACATGGTCGTACCAACAAGCTCTCATACGACCATTGTATCGTGTGTATAGAGCAGTTGGTACAACAAAGTTGTATTGTGCAAAACCCGCATGCTCCAAAGTCAGGAATGTCCGGATGCTAATTACATGCACCTGAACATTCTCAACATACGATTTGACACGATCGTACATGCGATCGTCGTCCCATGTGTAAGAGGCTTAAGTCATTACACCCTGCTCACATAGACTTCAGTAGTGATCCTCTTCGACCTAATAACTCTTAAAATTTTGAATCTAAGTAGAGTAATAAAAGGCAAACGATTGGTATCTTTAGCATGATGTTTCAGCGGATATTTATAAATTTGCTTACATTTTATGGTTTGTTCACACCGGCCTCATTATGGGCAATGGGCAACATTACCCAACGCAATCTCAAAGCATAGACAAGGCAATTTGCCTTATGACCTGTTGGTTCAGTTCACACCAATGTGCTGCATTGGTGTGCACTGCGATGCATTGTGTACTTTAATGCATGCAAGGGATGTGCCAAGCTAAATTTTAATAGCTGAACAAAGATTAATTTGTGGAGGATTTACACTGGTAGTAGTAATCTTAGAAAATAATTCTACAGGAAATGCATTAAATTAGTTCTTTGAGAGTAAACTCATCTCAGTCCACCCAAACTGACGCGTCAGTGTTTGTTAAAACCCTACTGTCCTTCCACAAATTGCCCCACCCCTCTCTTTTTTCTGATATCTTTTGTCTGGTCATGTAATGTGCTGAGTAGAAGGTTTTAGATGATGCATCAGCATTGCTGACTGAATCAATTCATTGTAAGCTTAGGGTGTCATGTTTAAGGGTAGGGTCCATGACACCTTGCACTCAAGATTTTTCTCCAGTTATCCAGGTTGAGTGATGCTTGGATCTATATAATGTGGTAATCATTATTAGTGTTGAGCGAACCCGGACTGTAACGTTCGGGTCCGTACCGAACTTTCGGGTGTCCGTGGCACGGACCCGGACCCGGACATTTCAAAAATCGTTCGGGTTCGGTCCGGGGTTCTGCTATTTTACTCCACGTGTTGAGAAGCTGCAGGGCAGCCAATCAACAAGCGTTTCACTGGTTTGCCCTTAGAAGTCATCACAGCCATGCCTACTAATGGCATGGCTGTGATTGGCCAGTGCATCATGTGACCCAGCCTCTTTATAAGCTGGAGTCACAGTGCTGCAGTCACATGCTCCTTGGGTTAGTGTAGGGAAAGGAAGCTGAAAGCTTGAGGGACAGATTTGAGACATTTTAAGACCTGATCCTGCATCCTGAGATAGATTACTTTACTACTGCTGTCTGTGCTGTTGCTCTGAGGACAGATAGCAGAAATTAGAGATTTCACATACCGCTGCTTTGAGTTGCAGATCAAGCTCTGCATAGAACAACGA
>BLSH010151331.1:41316-55371 GCA_018402905.1 Glandirana rugosa | reverse complement strand
ATGGATCCCACAAGACTTGTCTGTACCTTGTGCAGAATAAACATTTAGACCGGACTCACACAGCCAATCATATACTTCTTTTTTTGAATAGGCCTCAATACAAAAAAAAAACCATGTTGGCTACCTCCTCCTACTCCTCTACCACCGCCACTTCCACCTACACTGCCACGGTCACGGCCTAGTCAACCTCTAGGCTCCTACTCCACATCCACCCCCCTTCCCGTTTTTTTACTTGATTTTAATTTATTTTCCCTATCCCCATTTATTTGTAGGGCACTTGCCCTAGTTTGAAGATGATTTTAGAACAGTTATATGGCTTCTACCGTTAATTAATACTTTTCAGACACAGTTTGAAGATGATCCACATTCACCTCCATTTTTGCTTTTTTTATGTTTTTATTTTTTTAAAAATATTTAAAGTTATTTCTCTGTCCCCATTTTTTAGTAGGGCACTTGCCCTACCCTTACCCCCATTTTACTTCCTTTTGCAGCCCTCTAGGGCTTTCCAGGACTTTGTTACAGCCATTTTTGTGCCTAAAAGTTCGGGTCCCCATTAATTTCAATGGGGTTCGTTGTCCGTGCGATCGTTCGGGTTCCGTCCGGACCCGGACCCGGACTTTGTCCCGAAGTTCGGACGGACCAGCAGAACCCGAACTTCCAGAGGTTCGCTCAACTCTAATCATTATTATTATTATTATTATACAGGATTTATATAGCGCCAACAATTTACGCAGCGCTTTACAACTTGAGGGTAGACAGTACAATTACAATACACTTAAATACAGTAGGAATTAGAGGGCCCTGCTCGTTAGATGACTAATGACTAGTATCATAGCTCCTTCAGTCGAATGCTGCTAAAGGATTATATTCTAGCTAACAAAAACATATATGCTGAAAACCAAGAAAATAGGAGGAGATGTTGATATAGCCATGTAACTACATCAATAAGGGATTTTGTATTTTTTTAATGGTTAATCCTTTAACCACTTCCGATCAGCGCTATAGCCGATTGACGGCTACAGCACGGATCTACTTTGCCGGGGCACCGTCAATTGATGTCCGCCCCTTTGCGCGCTCCCCGCGCGCCCTCACAGCCGCTGGTGGCATGCTCTCGCGCTCGCCACGCACTGCGTGAGCATGCCTGCAGGTCAGGCAGACTCGATGTCTGCCGGAGACCCGCAATTGTCTAACAGAGAGCCAGAATGGGGAACCGCGGATGTAAACACGGCAGTTTCCCACTCTGTGAGGGGGGACATGACAGATCTACTGATCCTTGTGATCGGGATCAATTTGATCTGCTATGTCCTTGCCAGCCCAGCCCCCACACAGTTAGAACACAGTGAGGGAACACACTTAACCCCTTGATCGCCCCCTTAGTGCTAGCCTCTTCCCTGCCAATGACATTTATACAGTAATCAGTGGCTATTTTTATATCTGATCGCTGTATAAATGTCATTGGTCCCAAAAAAGTGTCAAAGCTGTCCACCGCAATGTCGCAGTCCCGATAAAAATCACAGATCGCTGCCATTACTAGTAAAAAAAAATAATAAAATGCCATAAAACAATTCCCATAGTTTGTAGACGCTATAATTTTTGCGCAACCCAATTAATAAACGCCTATTGCGATCATTTTTTACCAAAAATATGTAGAATACGTATCGGCCTAAACTGATGGATACATTTTTCTTTTTCTTTTTTTTTGGACATGTACTATAACAAAAAGTAAAAAATATTGTTCTTTTTTCTTTTTTGTTGCTGTTTTTTTGTTTATAGCGCAAACAATAAAAAACGCAGAGGTGATCAAATACCACCAAAAGAAAGTTCTATTTGTGGGGAAAAAAAGGACGTCAATTTTGTTTGGGTACAACGTTGCACGACCGCGCAATTGTCATTCAAAGAGTGATAGCGCTGAAAACTGAAAATTGGCCTGGGCAGGAGGGGGGTTTAAGTGCCCGGTAAGCAAGCGGTTAAACAGTGTCAGGAGCGAGCTGACTGGTTTCATTATAAAACTAACATTGTTAACTTATAGAAAGTAACTCAATGCAATCAATCTACTTTTCTCAAGTCCATTGTAGAAAAGGACTAAATATAATTGGTTTCTGCAGCCTCCTATACTGTGCACTACATTATTAAATAAGCAAGAAAGAGAGCAAAATATCAAAAGACAGGAACGCATTGCCTAGTATAGCACATACATTTTATATTCCTAGCAGTAACTGGCAGTTTTTGGGTAATTTTGAGACACAAAATGATTTCAGTAAATTTTACTACAAAGGCTATTATATTAAGACAGCTTTCTGTAGATTTTTTTTTCTCAGGTCTAATAGTTTAGCTGTAGCTCTCTTGAAAAATTGCATAGGCTCGCCAAATATCTTAATGACTTTTCTCTCAGCAGTCGGTAATGGTGAAATGTGATTTCAGTAACCATAATGACTCTCATAAAACAATTGCATACAATATGTACTTCTATTTTAGTGAGCACTTTTATCAGAATCGTACAGCCAGTTCCCATTTAACATTTCACAGTGAATAGCTTACCAGCCTTTCTAGTGCAATATTAAAAAGATGGCTAAGGAATGTGTGATTAAAAATGCTCACTGATTGTGGACAAGTGAGAACTAAACCAAACCTGGCTCAAGAGCCTCGGTCATATATAAAACGTTCCTTTACATAAATGACATTTCTACATGGCCGTTTAATTTTATGTCCTCGATTCCTTCATTTATTGCTAACATAAATATCTAGATCTCCAGCAGGAAGCTCTGCAGGGTGCAATAAAGCCCTCAAAAGCTCAAGAGTTCAAATGACCATTTGTTATTATTATTGTTATAATATTTTTTTGACAACATGTTTAGGTGCTCTGTATAAAAATGATAATTTTATGAAATAAAAAAATTGCAATCTTAGTATGATAAGCATCTAAATCTGGATGGGATCTGTTCTTATTTAAATCACTTTACTTGCACTTTGTCCTTTGTCACAGTAGCTGTTTGAGTCTTTATCAGAAGATTTAATATACTGTATGTATTGTAAAGGTATGAGCATCAGGTTGAGCATCGGTTTGACCCAAACCCAAGTTGTTCACAGTTCGAGAAAATGGCAAACAAATGTGACCATTTTCATCTATATCAATCAATTACTGGTAATGCACTTCCTGGCCTCTGAACTGTGGTTAGGTGGCTTAGAAGGGGCATTCATGGTGGTTTACTTACATGATAGTCCCCTCTATAAAATCAGAGTTCCTAGAAGCTTTTTGTCAGTATGTGTTGGAGGAGACATTAGTTAGGGACAGATCCGCGTGTTGGCAGCAATAAATAATTGTTTTTACTGCTGATTCCTGAAAACATTTAAATTTGCATTGTGTGAAATCAAGTTTGTGCAGGGAGATCTAGATGCTATTGGGGATTGCTGAAAACTCTCATGTTTTAGACAGCAAAGTCTGTTCATGGCAATCTATCTGATGGGGACATTTGGAGCATATAGGGAGAGATAAACCAGTGTTTGCAGGGAGAGTTTCTGTCATTCTATATAGTGTCAATGAAATGTCTAATATTTATAATCTCTATAGGTGTGTTTCAGGGAGAGGTACATTTTTGTTTGTGTCAGAGTTCAGCTTCATTTAGCTGCTGGGTCCACCCTTGCTTTTTTGGTCTTGTTTTTTACTTTAACTGGTGTGTATGTGTGCTTGACAGAGCACTGTCAGAGCCATGCGTGGACACTGTCATGATGACTCTATCCAATCATGGCTCATTGCTCTTAGTCCCGCCCCCCACACTATAAAAGTATTGTTTCAATAGTGTCCATTTTTAGTGTGTGGAGAGAGATAGAACAGGGTTCTGTTCAGTGCTACTAGGCAGTTAGTGTGCTATTGTGATTCTACTGTCAGTGTAGAATATTCATTTAGTGTGAATCTAGGTATAGTTCAGTCAGTGTGAGTGTAGTGAGTCGTGCCCACCATTCATCTTTACATTAGTGTGAATCTAGGGATAGTCCAGTCAGTGTAGTGTGACCACCATTCATCTTTACATTAGTGTGAATCTAGGGACAGTTTCAGTCAGCAGGAGTGTAGTGAGTGACCACCATTCATCTTTACATTAGTGTGAATCTAGGGACAGCTCAGTCAGTGTGAGTGTAGTGATCGTTTAACCACTTCAGCCCCGGAAGGATTTACCCCCTTCCTAACCAGAGCACTTTTGCGATATGGCACTGCGTTGCTTTAACTGACAATTGCGCGGTCATGCGACGTTGTACCCAAAGAAAATTGACATCCTTTTTTCCTACAAATAGAGCTTTCTTTTGGTGGTATTTGATCACCTCTGTGGTTTTTATTTTTTGCACTATAAACAAAGAGCAACAATTTTGAAAAAAACACAATATTTGTTACTTTTTGCTATAATACATATCCAAATAAAATATAAAAAAACCAAATGTAGTCATCAGTTTAGGCTGATATGGATTCTTCCTCATATTTTTGGTAATAAAAATCGCAATAAGCGTATATTAATTGGTTTGTGCAAAATTTATAGCATCTACAAACCATCAGAATTGATTTATGGCGTTTTTATTTATTTATTTTTTTACTAGTAATGGTGATTTTTAGTGGGACTGCGATATTGCGGCGGACATGTTGGACACTTTTGACACTTTTTTGGGACCAATGACATTTATACAGTGACCAGAGCTTTAAATAGCCACTGATTACTGTATAAATGTCATTGGCAGGGAAGGGGTTAGCACTAGGGGTGAATAAGGGGTTAACTGTGTTCCCTGCTAGGTGTTTCTAACTGTGTGGGTACTGGGCTGACTGGGGGAGGAGAGCGATCGCTGCTCCCATATACTGCGAACATACAATCTCTCTCCCCTCCCCTGTCTGAATGAAGATCCGCTTGTTTATATACACGGATCCCCGTTCTGTAACTGCTGGAGAGTGATCGTGGGTGGCCAGCAGACATTGAGTCCACCCCACCCACTGATTGGTTCCCCTGCTAGCGTGTGAGCATGTGAGTGCTCCTCAGGTGGTACGCACACACCCACAGTACTCGCTCATGCGGCCACCGTCAGGTGACGGTGGTTTGCGCAGGAGAGTCATGTTGCCGCCGTCAAGCCACGGTGGGCGGTTGGCAACTGGTTAACACCGTATATTTAATTGTGTTACTGCAAGTTTAACGCCATATAGTTCTGTGCGTTACTGCAAGTTTAATGGCATTTAGTTCTGTGCATTACTGCAAGTTTAATGCCTTACATTTCATAGCGTTACTTCAAGTTTAATGCCATATATTTCTGTGTGGTACTGCATGTTTAACGTCATATATTTCAGTGCGTTACCTTCCGTTTAACGAAGTATAGTTCAGTGCGTTACTGCAAGTTTAACGCCGTATATTTCAGTGTGTTAGTGTATGTTTGACATAGTATATTTCTGTGCATTACTGCACGTTTGATGCAGTATATTGCAGTATATTATAGTGTATCCGTGGAGTGTGTCTGTGCAATGAATACTCAAATTAAAGTGCACTAAACACCACTTTTCATTGATTAAAGTACATCCACGTACACATTTCCAGATCCTTCTTACATTTTTGTTAATAAACACTGCTCTCCCATCATGTCTGGGAGGACAACAAAGAGAGGGAGACATTCCCATGGCACTGTAAGGGGGCCAGCAGCGTATGTGTCCACAGGCAAAGGTGGCCATGGTCAGTCCTCAGGCAGGGCATCATTTCCTCTGTTTAGTGATGTTGCCTGTGCTATCCAGCCACAGTATGCAAAGGAAGTGGTGGACTGGTTTACTAAACCATCCTCATCCTCCGTCACCCAAGCAGAGACTAGTGCGCAGTCCCTTGCAGCTGCCAGAGTGGCTAAACCTGCCTCCTTGTCCACAGCTATTCCTGCCATAGCCACAACATCAGCCATGAAGGAGTCATCTGAGTTATTTGAACACAGCGTCAGCCACTTGCTCCTTGATGTGCACAGCCATTACTTGATTCAGATGTTGGTTCTGAGGTTGAAGAAGGCAGGAACATGAACCTACAGAGAGGGGAGAACACTGGTACACAAATTGGCATCCATGTTCCCCCAGCCACAGCATATTGCCAATTTGTCTCCACTGGTAATGAGGATGGAGGAGATGATGATGATGATAAGGTCAGTGACGCAACTTGGGTGACAGATAGAGCAGAGTAGGAAAGTGAAGGTGATGCACAACCCCAACGAGGTAGCCACCATGGAAAAGAAGAGAGCAGCCACCCTATTTCATCACATTGTGGAGCTGTTATCTCCTGGCCCACTTCCCACAGCTCAGCTGTCTGGGCCTTTTTTAGTACATGTGCAGCCGATCACACTGTTGCTATTTGCAAACTTTGTCTCAAGCACATCAGGCGTGGCAAAAACACCAGCCATTTGGGTACCACATACTTGACAAGGCATTTGACCTCCTACCACTCAGCCCCTTGGAAAGAACACCTAAAAGCCACACAAAAGGGGCACAAATCTGACCCTCCTCCTTACCTCAATCTGCCCCTGCTATACTTCCTGACCTCTCAGCAGCCTCCACTGAGAGGGATGTCCCAGGTCCTTGCAGCACATCTGCCAGCAGCACACCCCCAGCTGTAGACTATAGCTGGCAAATTTCTCTGCCCCATCTGCTACAGTGGAAAAGAAAATACAGTCACCGCCACCCACATGCGCACCATCTAAATGCAAGCTTGTCAAAGCTGCTGGCTCTACAACTTCTGCCTTTCGGTTTGGTGGATTCTGCTCCCTTCTGTGAATTTTTAGAATGTGCTGTGCCACAGTGGCAGGTTTCCAGTCGCTATTTCTTTCCGCGTAAGGCCATTCCTGCTCTCTATCATCACGTGGAAGGCAATGTTGTGGCATCGTTAGGCAAGGCAGTCAGCCACAAAGTCCACATTACTGCTATCACATGGTCCAGCAAGCATGGGCAGGGACAATATTTTTTGTTCACAGCACACTGGGTAAATCTGCTTGCAACTCGGAAGGATGCAGGACAGGGCTCAATGTTGCAGTTTATTGTGCTCCCATGTCTTCATACAGCTGGTGATCATGTGAGATTTGTCAGCTCTACTCCTTCCTCCTCCTCCTCCATGCCCTCCTCTGCTGAATTGTCCTATGAACCTCAAGTACCCCCTAAGTGTAGCCATTTCAGGCAGGCATACACAGCCAGCGCTCGGTTGGCTAAAATTCAGTGGTAATTCCACCTGCCCGTAAACCGCTTGATTTGTGACATGCCCATCATGTGGAAATCGACTTTGGCAAAGCTGCAGCGGCTGCACATGCAGCAGAGGGCTGTCAATGAGTACCTGTGTGAGTTTGGCACAACGACAGGCTCAGGCCGGCTCGGCTTTTTGTTACCCATGTCAATGGCTGCTCATGACGCTCAAAGGAAGCATGCACTGTACTGTCACCATTTGAGGAGGCCACAAGGATGGTGAGCCGTGACATTGCATGCATCAGTGACACAATCCCTGTTGTGTTCCTGCTAGAGCAGACTCTGTGTGACATTATGGACAGGGCACTCGAGGCAGAGCAGCGGGAGGACTTCCTTTCCTCTTAAGGCCCACTTTATACAGACACCGTTGTTCCCATGCCACAGAACACACAAGAGGAGAGAGTGGCGGAGGAGGATTCTGGCAGTTTTGGAGGCATTGAAACAGAGGAAGCCATACGTTAAACAGTAAGAGATGGTTTTCCATCCCCAGAACCCTTGAGAGTAGTACATGGCTGGGAGTAGGCAGTTCCAGATATTGTAAACCTGAGGGACAAAATTTGCTGTGCATGGGCTCCCTCATGCTTCAAAGCCTGCGAAAGGACACGTGGCATAAAAGAAAAGGATCACTATTGATTGGCAACTCTCATTGACCACTGCAAAATGAAAAATGTAATGGTTAACCACTTGCCGACCGCCCGCCGCAGCGTGACGGTGACAAGGTGGCTCGTTATCACAAACCGCCGTCACCTGACGGCGGCCGCGATAACTAATATTGTGAGCGCGCACGCGCACTCACTGTGTTCAGGGGGCCAGGGAGTGGGTAGGGCAGACTTGATCTCCACTGGCTACCCGCGATGGTCCCCCCGCAGCGAGAGAATGGAGGTCCGTGTATGTAAACACGGACCTCCGTTCTCATAGAGGGGGAAGGGCGATGATCACAGCCTTCCTCTACATGGAAGCTGTGATCATCCCCTTTCCCCAGTCAGGGCAGCCCACACACAGTTAGAACACGCCCAGGGAACACAGTTAACCCTTAGAGCGCCCCCTGCAGGTTTACCCCTTCACTACCAATGGCATTTACACAGTAATCAGAGCATTTTTGTAGCACTGATCGCTGTATAAATGCCAATGGTCCCAAAAAAGTGTCAAAATGGTCCGACATGTCCGCTGCAATATCGCAGTACCGCTAAAAATCGCAGATCGCCGCCATTACTAGTAAAAAATAAAAAAAAATTAAAAACCCCAGAAATTAATTCTCATCATCCGTAAACGCGGCAACTTTTGCGCAAACCAATCAATAAACGCAGATTGCGATTTTTTTTACCAAAAATATGAGGAAGAATATAAATCGGCCAAAACCGATGAAAAAAAATGTTTTTTTATATTTTTTTTTGGATTTGTATTTTAGCAAAAAGTAAGACATTTGGGATTTTTTGCAAAATTGTTGCTCTTCTTTTGTTTATAGCGGCGATCAGAAATGACGGAGAGGGGATCAAATACCACCAAAAGAAAGCTCTATTTGTGGGAAAAAAAGGACGCAAATTTCGTTTGGGTACAACGCTGCAGGACCGCACAATTGTCAGTTATAGCGGCGCAGCGCCGAATCGCAAAAAGTGCTCTGGTTCTAAAGTGTGAAATCCTTCCGGGGCTGAAGTGGTTAAAGAAACAAAATCTTTTTTTTTTTTTTTTTTTGTGCAAAGGTTTATTAAACGCACCTTTTTTAGGAAAAAATACACTTTAATGAATTTCATTGCACACAAACACTATAATACTCAATTTTTATTATAATATAAAATATGTTGTTACGCAGCGTAAATGGATAACTAGCATGTCTTGCTTTAAAAATTACGCTTGTGGAACGGCGACAAACTACGATATTTAAAAATCTCTTTAGATCAATCTTTAAAAACCTATATAGGTTAACTGTTTAGGAGTTACAGATGCGGTCTGGTGCTACAATTATTGCTCTCGCTCTGACATTCACGACAATACCTAACATGTGTGGTGCAATTGTTGCATGCGGGATCAACTTGTGCATTTGCCTTTGCACGCCAGCATGAGTGGACGGGGGCACTTTAAAAAAATGTTTTAAATTTTATTATGTGTGGCTGCAAAAGCCATCCAGTGGCTAATTAGCTGCTGGGGTGGCTTTTACATAAAAGCCAATCACCTCCTGAAAAAGACCATAACAGGACGAAGCCTGTAGCTGCAGGCATCATCCCAGTATAACAACTTGAAGTCAATCACGTACATGTACGTGATTTGGCGGCAAGTCGTTAATGTTCACCTGCCTATATTTTTTAATCCACTGGACAGTTTGACATGCAGTCCTCACTAAGGTGCTACTCATGTGTTCTAATCATAGGACTGAATATTGGTTGATCTGACTACATATTAGCTTCAATGGTTGTACTAATTTTAAAAGGGACTTAATCAGAAATTTAAATTATATAATGGAAGCAATTTAAATGGAAGCATATACTACTTGAGCCAGCAACTTGGTAACTAGGTTTACCAAACTGCCTAGAGCTAGTAAATGGTTGCTTCCATCTAAGCCACATCACAAAGGCCCCCTTTAATAATATTGATGCAATTTTATAACATATATAAAGCTAACAGTAATTTCATATACAAAATAACATTTGATATTATTACAAAATAGAGGTTTGCTTCTCATTTCAGATGGAATTTAATTATACGTATTTGTTTTTCTTTTGCTTTGTGGAATAAGATTTGGAGCTGTGCACGCGAACCCTCTGCTGTACCGAGGAAATCATTTTCATGGAGTCTCTCTTTCCAGGGGACAGGTCCTTGGCTTTCAGTTTCCATAAGAGCAACTGAGCATCCTCTCCACCAGTTAGCAGAGAGTTGTCATCCACACACCAGTTGAACGATCGCACAGTGGCAGTATGTCCTCCCTGTAAACTTTTTAAACACGTCATGTTATCAGAGTCGCAGCTTAACCGATGGATATCACCAGTGTGAGACCCGGCCACAAGAAACATAGAATCTGTTTTGTCATCATAGAGTCCACCAATGAGATAGGCAATAGAACAGCTGGTGACTTTTTCCCTCATATCCTCAACTTTACAAAGCATGATGGTTTCATCAGTGTCCACCTGAGCAAGATCCCACCAACAGAATCCTTTGCCTGCTCAACCAACAACACTAACTGAAGAATCAGAATTGCAATTGGAACTCAAGGCATCATCTTCATTATTCTCTGCAATATCAAACACGTTAACAAGGCCATCAGTGGAACCCATTGCCATCAAGCCTGTATTGTTTGGATGAAAGCGCACTTGAGTGATGTCATCATTGTGGGACTCAGAATAGATGCCATGAGGTTCTCTAGAATCGCCTTCAGAACTATATCTTGCATCCCAGAAGACCAGAAAAGAGTCGTCGTCTATTTTTTCAGTACCGGCATACAAAACAAGGTAATTGCAGCTAATATCAAAGCTGATAAAAACATTAGTGGGGTAGCCATTAAATATATGCGCAGGTTCTGAACCAGAAGCTCTAACATCCCACAGTTTTACAGTGGCATCACTGCATGCAGAAAACAGCAAGTTGTTGTTTGAGTGGGAAAAGCGAACACCACTCAGCACTCCAGGGTGTGCATTATATTCTTGAAGGCAGGTCATGGTTTCCTTATTATATAACCTAATTGATTTATCAGAACACAAGATTGCGACTGTCTGATTGTTTGGCGCCTCCACCACTGCTCTTGCCATGCCAATGTCAAGTATGTAAGTCATGTTGTCTTTCATAGCCGACCGTTTTGCTACGCGAAGATCTGAAAATTGCTCTTCTAAACGCTCCATGGCGGAAATGTATTTTTACTCTTCGACATAAAGATCTTGTCACGGAGTCTGGGTGGTCCTCACCGATCACCAAATCCTGATCAGCACACCGCACATCCCACGTGCACTTTGGGTAGCGACTCGTTCACTATTCCCATCCTGCATATTGCCCTGTGATGTCACCGGAAACGTGACAGAAACAAAATCTTTTTGGGACAAAAGCACATTGAACGAATACCTATCTTTGGAGCGAGTTTCTCGGGGCTTACGAATTAAGAAATTTCCAACATTTGAGTTAAATGATGAGGATTTAAAGAAATCATGGACAGACGGATGCTCTGACAACTTGCTCCTTGGAACTCATGAATATTATTTTCAAATTTAAAGTCTAATGAAATAGAGAAACTTCAGCAAGATATCTCAGAGATTAAAAAGGAGATTGTCCCCTTAAAGACACCAAGCTGTTTAAGGATCTGGATTGTAAGTTGGGAGATAAATTGGATTGGTTGGAGAAAGACATTATTGAAAACAAGGAGAAACTCCTCAGAGACGTGGTCGATTACGAATCTAATGCCGTTTACATTTGGAAAAGACCTGTGTTCCACCATAAGTTGAAGAAACAATCCAATCCAGGACACATTGAGAAACATGTCAGTTTTTCTAATACAGAGATAGAAATTCTGGATCACACAATCAGTGGTTTTGTCTCAGATTCATTTGTAGAAGGAGCAGTTGGAGGTTTGCTTGAATCCTCTTTAAATTCTCAAGCCGACCTCTCAGGAATGAAAAAGGGGAGAAAGTATCCCACAAAAAAACAGAAGAGGTGGCAGAAGGAGGAAGAAATCCATATCTCAGGGGCCAACAATGCAAGACCACTACAACATCTTAAATTTATCTAAAAGGACACTTACCGCAGCTGAAACAGCTTTATTGTCAAAAGGCTTACATTTTTGCCCTGACAGACATGTCAGTTTATTTGACACAATTTTGGACATCAACAGGTTTGCAAGCAGCCTTACCAGTCACAAACATTACTTCCAGGATAACAGTGAGAGATCTTGTAATATCCCAATGGATTTGGAAACATCGCAAGCACCTTTGAGTTTCCGGGAACAGTGTGCTTTACAGGACAAGATCTGCAAGGTGAGTCCTTTGGGAGTGATGCTTGTGATTTTGTCTCTCTGGCACTAGCCCCCCTTAAGGTCCATTCAGACTTCTACCCCATTAATTCCAGGGGGAAGGCTTTAGATACATTCCAGAAAGCAGTAGAGAAGGAGTTAACAAGGTTGGCCCAATGTTTAGGTAGCCGGGGTCAAATCTTTGATGACAGTCTCACCTCCTGAAGAGCAATCTGCACTGGAATCTCTTAGCCAAGAAACTGACATTATAATTAAAAACTTGGACAAAGGGGGATTGGTGGTCATTCAAGATGCTTCTACTTACAAGGCAGAAGCTTTGTGTCAATTATTTGAAGGGTTTTACCTATTGTGTACTTAAGAACAATCCCACTGAGGAATTTAAATGTATCTTAGGTGATTTGGTGATGAAGGGTGTTCAGTTGGGGGTTTTATCACAGAAGAAGGGTGAGAATATGATCCCTTTGGCACCCATCACCCCAATATTCCACTATCTCTCCAAAACACATAAGGGTTTAGAACCCCTACAGGGATGCCCTGTAGTGGCTGGGATAGGTTCCCTAAATGAAAATGGGTGGATTGCCAGCTACAGCCCCTGGTGAGGGACCTTCCTGGTTATTTAAGGGACACAAAAGCTCTTTTACAGGATTATAGTGATTTGATTTGGGAGGAAGGGGACATCTGGTTGTCCTGTGACGTTTGCAGCCTGTACTCTTCAATTCCCCATTCTTTGGGTCTTCATGTTTTGGAGTTCTTTTTGGATTGTGGTAGCAATTACCCATCTGTACACAAAGAGTTTATCTTGGAATGCTTGAAGTTTGTGCTTACCAACAATTTTTTCTCCTTCGATGGGGGTTTTATCTCCAGAGATGCAGAGCAGCCATGGGGGCTCGTTTTTCTCCATCTCTAGCCAACCTCTACATGGGTTGGTGGGAGAGGGGCCGCATCTTTGGGGATGGGAACCCCTTTCACTCAAATATCAGGTTCTACCTCAGGTACTTAGATGATTTGCTGTTCATTTGCTCAGGGACCGTGGATGATTTGCACTGTATTCTTGGATATTTGAATGACAATGATCGTAACCTGCGGTTCACTGGGAAGATGCACAGCGAGTCTATCTCCTTTTTGGATGTCACACTGTCTCATGGAGATGATCGCATTAAATATAGCATGTACAGAAAACCCAATTCTGGGAATACCTCACTCCAGGCAGATTCAGGACACCCCCGGCATGTCACTCGTTGAATACCTGTAGGACAATTCCCCAGGTTGTGAAGGATATGCAGTGAGGAAATGGACTTCCAAAGAGAAAAAGTGATTATGAGGGACAGGTTTCTAAGTAGAGGTTATGATGACAATATGATCATCAGAGCAGTTAGTATTGTGGAGAGTACAGACAGAGGGAACCTTTTGAGAGATAAGATCACTAAAAGAGATCAAACGAATGTCCCGGTGTCAGGATTTGCAAGCCTTCAGCAAGGGGAAGCAGATCAATGGGCTGCACCTAAAAGAATCAGGACTATGCAGATAGGTGAAAATATATTTATTATAAAAATGACACACTTGCAAAACACCCAACACCAGTAACAAAAACAAGCAAGTGAAAGAAGGCAAAAACACGACAACCCAAAACCAAACACCTAACTATCTATCTAACTAAATACAAATGCAAGACACACAAAGGCAAAACAGGCAGATATCAAATGCGAATAGGGAGGAAAATACCGAGGGTGGAATGGTGAAGGAGGGAGCAAAATGCAGGTTCCAGGGGGACAGAACACGGATCAGATCAGGTCAGGTCTGGAGCATGGATCAGTACAGGTCAGGCTCGGGCAGGATACGGCTTGCAGAGAAAACGCTGAAGCACTGGGACTGGGTGTAAGGCGGG
>BLSH010151331.1:28381-41306 GCA_018402905.1 Glandirana rugosa | reverse complement strand
CCAAGGGAGACAGACATGAGAGGTGTTATGATTGACGAGACTACTAGTATAACAGTAGTATTGGAGATGAACAGGGAGTATTAGTGAAAAAGAGAAACCTTATAGGAAGTGTTGGACCCCTTAACAGGATGTCCATAAGTTACTCACTGTACGGCCCCCACAGGACTTAGACGGACCTCACTCCAAAAGGGTCTTAACCCAAAAGACATGTACGATATAAATTACGCTAACAGTGCATGGACCACCAACTCAGACCGAATACGCCCCCGTTGGAGTGAACGCCGGGACCAAGTTCTCGGGGACCATCACTTCTGTCCCTCGAGACCTCGTGTCCCCCCGTGCTCCCGACCTGAACCAATGTCTACCGTCCACTTCCAGGCCCCCCTGTGCTCCAGAGCTCCCTGTCTTCACTACCAGGGGCTCTTGAACCAGGGCCGCAAGTGAGGTTGCCCCCGCATAAGCCAGACTCAACCACCAGGTACGTGACAATCGCATTAAATATAGCATGTACAGAAAACCCAATTCTGGGAAAACCTCACTCCAGGCAGATTCAGGACACCCCCGGCATGTCACTCATTGAATACCTGTAGGACAATTCCCCAGGTTGTGAAGGATATTCCAAAGAGAAAAAGTGATTATGAGGGACAAGTAGAGGTTATGATGACAATATGATCATCAGAGCAGTTAGTATTGTGGAGAGTACAGACAGAGGGAACCTTTTGAGAGATAAGATCACTAAAAGAGATCAAACTAATGTCCCGGTCTTCTCCACTCCATTTAGCTTGGAGTTTAAGAAAATAAACATATTGACTCAGCATGTTCCCATCCTTTTTCAGGATGAGACCTATGCCAAAATTTTTGCAAAAGGGTTCAGGGTCGTGTCCTGTCGGGAACCTTCTGTGAGCAATTTTCTGTCCCCCAGTGATTTTAAGTCAGGAACTCGGTCTAGGACTTGGCTTGATTTCGTGGGTAACTTCAAGTGTGACTCTAACAAGTGTCCATGCTGCCTGTGTATTTTCAGGGGAGATTGTTTTTGTTCCACCTCCAATGGCAGAGAGTTCAACATGAAATCTTTCACTAATTGCAATACCCGATATGTCATTTATTTGATTACGTGTAAAGACTGTAAAATACACTATGTTAGGAGCACTACCAGGAGGTTGAGGGACAGACTAAACAATCACCTGGGCAATATACACAGGAAAGATGGTACGAATGTGGCATGCCACTTTAATCAGATCCACAATGCTGACAGTAGTCTGCTGCAGATACAGGCCATTGAGAAGGTGATTACACCTAGTGGGGGGGTGATAAGTTCAGAATCATGTGTAAACGGGAGGTATTCTGGATTTTCACCCTCAATACTAGGATACCTCAAGGTATGAATTTTGAATGGGATTTGACCCACTTCTATACCTAATTAGGTTTTGTTTACTTTTTACAGCATTGCTTGACTCCAATTTGTTATGTTTTGACATAATCCTTTTTTGGGGGTTCCTGTGGTTCCATGGGGTTCATTGTTTTGCTTTGTTTTGTTTTTATTTATTTTCTTTATTAGCCCTGTTTAGTGTTTGTTTCATTCATGGGTTAAATCCTCACATGGCTATATGTCGAAAGGAACAAAAAAAGGAGAGAAAAGGAAAGTCAAAGGGAAAAAAGAAAAAAGAGAAAGAAAAAGGGAAAAGGAATGAAAAGAGAAAGAAGGCAAATTTAGTGCTGGTTATTTTTTTTCGGTGCTGGTCATTTCTTTTTTTCCTTTGACCAAGGATCTTGATCAGTGTTTGTTTCATTCATGGTTTAACTACTCACATGGTTATATGTAAAAGAAACAAAAAACATTTTTTAGTGCTGGTCATTTTTTTTTTTTGGTGCTGGTCAGTTTTTTTTTTTCTTTTTAGGAATTACATATATTCCGGGCTGAAAGAACTGCTATGTTTATGTTTTGTGGAGTCTCTAAGGCTCCATGCACACTGAAGCTGATAAATGATCGTTTATGGTAATTTGGGCGTTTTCTTTTAACAGCCCCTTTATGTTATCCTATGTGTCCATGCACACATGGACGTTTAGGCCTCATACACACGGGCGTTTTTTGACGCCGGCGTCTACTGACGTTTTTTTCTGCTCCCCATGTTAGTCAATGGCCACATAAAAAACGTCGGCGTTTTTGAGCTGTAGATGGCGTCGGCGTATCAGAGAACCCACGACCAGCGCGTTCCTTGGCTGCATCAACGTCAAAAAGCGCCGCAAAATGCCACGAGACGCCAACAGACGCCAACATACGCCAACAAACGCCACCTAATATTATACCGGCGTTTTCCGGCGTTTTTTGACGCCGACGTTTTTAGGTTGAAAAATAGCAGAGGAATGATTCTTTTAAAAAAAATGTCTATTGACGCTGACGCTCACTAGCGCTCAAAAACGCCAATGCATAACGCCGAAAAACGTCGACTTTTTTTCCTTGACGTCGGGCCCGACGTTTTGTTTATTATTTTATATACGCCCGTGTGTATGAGGCCTAATTGTCGTTTAACAGCAGTGGCGTTATTGGGTTGTTATCTGAACACCCTGAATTGAGTTATTCTTTTGACCACAAAAAATGCCGGAAGCCGATAAACGCTCATAAAAGCCGCTAAACGGCCATTTATCGGCGTCCATCATTTTTTTAAGTCAATGCAAGCTAATGAAGTAAAAAAAACGCTCAAAAACGCTGATGCCGATAAACGCTGATAAACGCTGATAAACAATGCTTACAAAAGGCTGCTTAAAGAACGTTTTCTAAGCAGCGTCTCCTGCCACTAAAATCCGATGCCCAGAGAGTGTCCAGTGTGCATGGAGCCTTATCGTTCCACTGTTTTCTTTTGAATGTCAGAGAGCCACTGCCAGGTTTTTGTACTCACCCGACATTCCAAATGGCTTACACCAACCTAGTCATGTGACTTATTTGTTATAAGTGGAGTTTATGGGATTACAACTTTATGGTATTGATAAAGCACTTATAGAGTGTGAAACGTGTCTACCTACTTGACCTTCCTCTGCCTGTACCTGTTTTGTGCTTTTATACTATTGAATAAAGGAACTTTGTTATAGTTTTTCAAGGGGAGTGCAGCCAATTCTATTTTCTTTCTACCTCAGGCACTATATTGAAAGGAATTTGTCATTTTTATGCTTTCACTTTAACCACTTCCCGCCAGGCCTATGGACAAATGACAGCCGGGCAGTGGTTCAGTTATCCTGACCGGACGTCTATTGACATCTTTTAGGATAACCCACGATCGTGCTCCCACAGGAGTGCACATCACAGTGATCGGTGTTTTGGCATGTCAGTCTAACACACCACATTCTATAGTAAGCTCTTTATCACGCGATCAGCCGGGACCAATCACGAATGGTCACAGTGTAAACAGGAAGAGCCATGTATCGGCTTTTCCTCTACTCGCGTCTGCTCTCCTGGCAGGGGGGTCTGCGCTGAATGTTTATCAGTGCAGCCCCCCTAGGATCGCCACCCAGGGTCACCAGTGAGAGCCCATCCTGGCCACCAGGGAGCCTACTCAGGGCCCACCAGGTAAGGGGCACAGTAAGGGATGGCACTCAATGCCCATCTTGGATGCCAACCAGAATCACCAGGGATGCCTCCAAAAAAATGCCAGCTATCATTGCCGCCTGTCAGTGCCCACCAGTGTCACCTGTCAGTGCCCACCAGTGCCACCTATGAGTGCCCATCTGTGACACCCATCAGTGCCCATCAGTGCCACATATGAGTGCTTATCAGTGCCACCTATCAGTGCCCATCAGTGCTGCTTATCAGTGCCACCTGTCAGTGCTGCATATATGTGCTTCATCATCAGTGCCCATTAGTGCCACCTCAACAGTGGCAATCAGAACTGCCTCATCAGTGCCCATCTGTGATGGAGAAAATGTATTTATTTACAAAGTTTTGTGATGGAAACAAAGAAAACCTTTTTTTTTTTCAAAATTTTTGGCCTTTTTTTATTTGTAGCACAAAAAATAAAAACCCCAGAGGTGATCAAATACCGCCAAAAGAAAGCTCTCTTTGTAGGAAAAAAATGATAAAAATTTTGTTTGGGTAAAGTGTTGCATGACTGCGCAATTGTCATTCAAAATACGACAATGCTGAAAGCTGAAAATTGGTCTCGGCAGGTAGGGGGGTAAGTGTCTGGTATTGAAGTGGTCAAGCATCAAAAAATCCCTGCTCATTTAAAAATGACATTTTTCATAAACTTTTTTCATTGATGCATGTCCCCCAGGGCAGTATCTGTACCCCCATAACCATTGTGTGCCCAATTATTTGCATATAAGCCTTCAAAATTGGCACCTTTGATTTTTCACGTTCAGGTCCCATAGACTTCAATGGGGTTCGTTATTTGGTTCCAAACTTTCACGATGTTCGAAAGTTCTGGTGAGAACCAAACTGGGGATCGTTTGGTCCATCCCTAGTTGTGAGTACTGAAGTCTGTGAGTAACTAGAAGCATTGTGAGTACTGAGGGTTGTCAATAACTGGAGCATTGTGAGTACTGAGGGCCTTGAGTGACCGGGAGCATTGTGAGTACTGAGTAACTGGGAGCATTGTGAGCACTGAGGGCTTTGAGTGATTGGAAGCATTGTGAGTACTGATGACTCAGTATTTGTAGAAGTGATTCTTTGGGCACTACAGTATACAGCCACAGCACCTACGCCTCCCCCTTCTTCATTTGTCCCCAACAGCATCTCCTCAATCCTCACATGAGACTGACCCCACAGCCTGGGATTTCCAGTCCTTTTCACCTCACTCCTTTGCAGGCCTGCATTCTGGGACTTGTAGTTCCACACAGTCTTTCCAGTTCAGGTGCTGATTTCCTAGATCCTACAATGTCCTGGATCCTCTAGTTCCCATTCAGATCACTTCCCCCTAATCTGTCTTTGAAGTCAATTATCCTCCACTAATTACTCTCAATTTCTGAGGGAAATATGTGGGAATCCTCACAAAGTTGGTTTACAAATTTCAAGATTTTTTGGGGTTGGGCGCAGCCATTTGGAGTCCATGTGATAAGGTACTTTACTGCATACTGTCGCATCTGATTGCCCTCCCTTCTCAAGCAAGAGTCTCAAGTGCTGTGGTAGAGCTGGGAGAAGAATTGAGGTTGGAGTTCACACAGGATAGCTTAAGCCTGGAGCTTGTGGGGATATTAAGAAGCCTAGCAGGTACTGGTAGGGACATAGGTAGAATAGGAAACACCATTCCACATGCCCAGACAATCTTAAATTGATAACTGCTTATGTACTGATTATGTAGCTGCTTAAAGTGATAATTGCTTATATATGTGTGCAAATGAAAAATTGTTAAGTAGATATATTAATAAATGTCTAAAAGGCTGTTAAGACGCGCCACTTTCCTCTGCTAAGGTTCGCCTGCCCAAGGTTATGTGAAGGCATAGGTGGGCAGCCTGACAGTCAGAATAGGGTGTTTTTGAGTGTGCAACTTTAAGCCTTAATCATTGAGGTGCACGACTAGCAGTTGATAAAAATGTAGTGGGTGCTATTTTAGGGCCCGTCTGCCTTCCTGCTCATAAGAGTAGTTGCACTCTCAAATAAAATGTAGTACTCACATTGATATACACATGTTTAATAGGTTATGCAGAAAACACACTAGGAAAGAGTAAAAGGCTCAGTTTCCAGTTAATATTTTATATTTTGCATTTCTCTATACAGTAAACATTCATTGATTAATTGGAACATGTAATTTCAATTGTGTTACTAGGTTATACAATTGGGAAGTGGACAGAGTTAACACGCTTAATAAAATATAGGGGGATAAGAATAGGAGTTCTCCTTTACATATGGTTTTAGCTGTAAATTGATTTAAATCATTGTAAATTTGTTTTACATTGTTTTGAAAAAGGTTTAATTGCAGAAGTAGAACTTAACATAATAAAAATATATATGAAAGGGTGCGTGAGTAAATGGTTGGCCAATGAATGAAGGAATGAGGAGGTGTTTTATTAAGAATTTTGATAAAGAAAATGTGAAATTATAAATACTTTAAGGGTTACTGAGAGATTAACACCTATGACCAAAATAAAGTTTTGCAAGTGTTACATGCATGCGCTTAAAGAAGTTGCTAAGGTTTTTGGTGGGAAAGTTTGTTTGGATACAGTCTTAAAGTGACTTCCTTTGGATATATTACTTCATTGAATTGTTATATTGCTTATATTCATTACTGTTTTTATTGGCTTATGATAATCATGTATTGCAAAGCTGGAAAACTAAGTTCTGAGGCAGAATATGTGCTTAGGTAAAGTGTTCTGTTCTGGGACCCCCTGGTTCCACTTGGGTCTGGGGGATAAGAAGAATTGGAGGTATTTTTGCCTCAGGTTACTCTTGGATCCAATCTGAGATTAGGCCCTTTAATGTTTTATTGAATCCTGCTGCAATATTGGGTTTGAGCAAGATGGGCACTTGAATATATATATACTGTATGCTTAGCATCGAAAACTGCTGCTATGAAACATTTCATTTCTGCATGCTTATGGACTTATGTTTGAATTTTTAAAATGGTAAGAATATTATTGCTAACACATCAAAAAGGAAAAAAAAAACTTAAGTAGTTTATTTGATTCTGTAGTTATTCATGTTGACTGGAGAGTATCTGACCCCACCCCCATTTACGCCTCTATCCGAATGCTCTACTTGAAGAAATTACTAAATCCTTGCATGAAAATCCTTGTTGTTTTAAAGGCATAGGAGGTCCTGGAATGATTACAGAAGCTTTGCCAAGCCATCCTTTCAGTATGACTTCTCTACTCTTCAATACTGAAGGTTAAAAGAGACTCCTGTAAAAGTTATTGGGAATGCCTGGAAGAAGAGCCATGATGCCAACCCAAGGCCTGAAAGTTCCAGCGTATTACACGAGAGAGAGATCTGAGGTGGCAGCCTTAAGACCCCATGATCTAACCCAAAGGATGACTTCTTAGTTTCTTTGCAACATCAGGTCCAGTCTGTCTGTGGATGTCAAGTTCTGTCCTTACTGAGAGGCAAGCTCTTATGGGGTGGTAGATTTCTTCTGGCTATATGGGAAAGTACAGAATCCTCTGAGATGTTTAGACGTTTAGGGAATGAATTGAGGACTAAAAGAGTGTGGACTTTGTACAACCGGGAAACTTATGGACAGTTGCAAGGCTCAATACAAGAGAGACTTTTCTGTCCTCTTCTATTTTGCTGAAGATTACTTTATTAACTTAAGGACTGTCACATTCTCCTTATTCCCATGGACATTTGCTATACAGTTGAGATAAAAGTTGAAATGATCCTCATTTATGTATCATTATCTTGCCATACTGTATTTAATTTGAATGTGTCTTTTGGTTTTATATTTATATACTGTATATGCTTATAAGGATGGGCCAATGCATTTATAGGAAAACTGTCCAGGATGATGCATATTGGAGACAGCCCTTAATGTTGGCCTTACTTTGTGCTTTACTGTGACTTGACTTAGAGTGAGTCTTTAACCTTTGCTTTTAGCTGAACAGTCTCATATGTGGCAACACTGTTGTCATAGAAAAGATGATACTGAACGTGAGAAAAATAACCATGGACAGTCTGGCAATGTGCCCAGAGTATATGTTGCAGAATGTAACCAAAATATGCTGATAGTGTGTCTAGAATTAATTAACTTTAAGATTGTGCAATAATACACATATATATACTTTAAGAAGCTGTATATTACTTACCAACAGGTTATATTCAAAGAGAAGTATGGGTATTTTCTTTTTATTGATACTTACCTAGGTGGATGCAGCATCGGTCCAATGCTGCATCTGTCCTCCAGTGCCTCTAACACTGAGAACTGAGCGATCGAACACCGCCAATCACTCAGTTTTCACAGCTTCCTGAGCAGAGAGCTGTGACTGACAGTCGGAAGGACATGCGCCAAACGGCTATCCGCCTCAGGCCCACCCACCACTACATTTGCCCAGTGTACAGTTAGCGAGATATAGCGTCCCTGCCCATGCTTACTGGTCCACGTATCAGTGGTTATGTGGACCTTGCCACAGATGGCGTTGCGCAGTGCACACTTGATCTTGTCCCCGACTTGTTTGTGCAGGGAAAGGATGGCTCGCCTGGAAAAGTAGTTTCAGCTGGGAACCACGTACTGTGGGACAGCCACCGCCATCAAGTTTTTAAAACTGTCCGTGTCCACCAGACGGAATGACAGCATTTCAAAGGCCAGGAATTTTGAAATGCTGGCATTCAGGGCCAGGGATCATGAGTGGGTAGTGGGGTACTTCCTCTTTCTCTCTAGTGTTTGGGAAATGGACAGATGTAAGCTTCCATGGGACCCTGGTGTGGAAATGCTTGGGGAAGGTGGTGGACATGGTGGCGTTGCTGTCGTATCGTCTGTTTGCTGGGTGGCAGGTGACACTGGCACTGTAGAGGTGGAGGAAGAGGCCGAGGCAGCAGCAGAAGAGGAAGCAGGAGGAGCCCGAGACCTTTCTTGGATTTTGAGATTCTTATTCTACTGCAGCTCGTGCTTTGCATGTAGATGCCTAGTCATGCAGGTTGTACTCAGGTTTAGAACATGTATGCCTCGCTTCAGGCTCTGATTGCACAGCGTGCAAACCACTCGTGTCTTGTCGTCAGCACATTGTCTGAAGAACTGCAACGCCGGGGAACTCCTTTGAGCTGCCTTTGGTGTGCTAGGTCCCTGGGTGCGGTGGGTAGTAGCAGGCCTACTGTCTAGGGGATGGTCACTCTGCTTTTGCAACCTGCTTCCTTTTTTTCTGTGCTGGTGCCTCTGTGCGACCACCACCTCTTCCTCCAAACTGCGCATGTCATTCGCATGACCTTCATTCCATGTGGGGTCTAGGACCTCATCATCCTCCACATCATCTTCCACCCACTCTTCACCACTGCCCTCCTTGTCAGTCTGCACACTGCAGAAAGCTGCAGCAGTTTCGTCATCATCAGAGACGTGCTGCGGTGGTGTTTCCATGTCCTCATCCTGAAACAGAAGTGGTTGGGCATCGGTGCACTCAATGTCTTCCACTTCTGCGGCAGGGCTATGTGGATGGCCCATGGAATGCACACCAGCAGAGTCATCAAAAAGCATAAGAGACTGCTGCATGACTTGGAGCTCAGACTGCTTGGCTGATTTACAAGGGGCTGAGGTGAAAGACAGATGATCATGGGGTTCAGGTGCAAACTCTGAGCTTTCAACAAGGGACCGGGTGGGAGACAATGTGAAGGAACTGTAGGCATTGTCTGCCACCCAATCTACTATCGCCTGTAATTGTTCTGGCCTCACCATTTGCTGAGCTGCATTCGGACCTACCATATAATGTTGAAAGCTCTATCGGCTACTCGCACCTGAGGAAGGTGTTTCACTTGTGCGTGTAGCTGGCACAGATCGACCACGTCCTCTCCTTGCAACAGGAGCTTCACCAACACCAGCAGCACCAGCAGCACCACAACCACGTCCCTTATTTGACGCTCTCCTCATTCTGGATGCAAATGTACTATTTAGCACACATTTATATTATTTTTTATAACGCTAATCTGTCCCTCACACCAGCAGCGGGATCCTCTCCCTACACTAGTATGAGATGATTTTATAAAGCTAATCTGTCCCTCACACCAGCAGCAGGAACCTCTCCCTACACCAGTATGAGATGATTTTATTACGGTTATCTGTCCCTCACACCAGCAGGAGGAACCTCTCCCTACACCAGTATGAGATGATTTTATAATGATAATCTGTCCCTCACACCAGCAGCAGGAACCTCTGGTCTGGGGGCTACAGTGCCACCAACAGGTGAAACCGTTCCTAACAGTACCCCCCCTCGAAGAAATGACCTCCGGATGCTCCAACCAGCCATAGCAGAAAGAGTCCCAAACGACAGTGTCTCATGAGTCCAAGGAATGCCAGGTTTCAGATCAGAGGCCCTGCTGCCGGGATCCAGAAAGATGCCAGGAATTCCACTGCCTGGGTCTGGTAACAGGTTAGGTACCCCAACGCTGGGGTACCATGGGTCATTCACAAACTTGGGCACATCTGACTGGCCAGCAGGCACAGGATCAGCAGACTGGACAGTGGGCACAGGATCAGCAGGCTGGACAGCAGGCACTGGAAACAGCGGGCACCAGAACAGCAGGTATCAGAACAGCAGGCTGGGAATCAGGAACCAGATCATCAGACTGGACAGCAGGCACTGGTACATCAGGCTGGACAGCGGGACACCAGGCAGGACAGCGGGTACTGGAACATCAGGTGGGACACCGGGTACCAGAACACCAGGCTGGACCGCAGGCACCGGAACACTAGGCTGGACCGCGGGCACTGAAGGGATAAGTATAAGTGCCTTATTGCTTCCATTTGTTAAGATAAGACCCCATGATGTACCCTTATAATATGCTTTAATTATGTTGTCTTTCTTCACCTTCGGTATGTAGGACAAAGTTTATACAATTGTCAGCATAAACGTTAGTGAGAAACCAGAATCAGTTTAAACTAGCCTATACTGGTTATAACTGCTTATATTACTGCTGTGTCATCATGTCTACTGCGCATGTGCCAAGTCTCGAAGGTTGCATGTGACCTGTACTGCCTTATAAAAACCGCCCCCATGCGTCAGAATACAGACAACTCCCTGATAACTTTGCTGAGTGTGTGTGTCTTTATTATCAATGGAATTGTCTCCAGACATGTCTGCTGGTCATTGTAGTGCCTGCCCGAGGTTCAAGAACTAGCCGAGGATACAGTAACCCCTTGCTTTCAGCTGGGGGCTCATCTGGGATCTTGGAGACACCTTCGGTAAGTAATATTTGTCTTTTTGATGGAGATTACATTGCCGTAGGTACGGGTGTCTCTAAGACCCATTTGAATCTGAAAGGCTAAAATAATATCCTCCTCTTGAGATAAAAATAAAACTAACCGGCCAGTTAGGGTGCTTTGGTAAGCACTGGGAAGTCTGGGACTCCCGAGCATATAGAGAAATAAGAAAAGCGCTTTGATAAGCATCGGGGCTGTCTGGGACCCCTGAACATAAGAAATAAACAGAGATAAAGACCGACAGCAGTGCACTTCGTGATCATAATACTTTAGCTTTCTCTTCCTGTAACTTAGAAGGAATGTTTAAAGGACTTGTCCTGAATGTGTATGTAGAATACTGTTTTATTTTCCCTCTGAAAAAGGTTCTCTAGGAATAAATCATAATAAGATTTTTCAGAAATTACATGAGTGTGAGTCAGAAATAGATAGACCCACACATCCTCTCATGCTGTTCTCCTAGCCACCCTCACCCTTATGTCCCGAAGCCTGCCTAACTCTATCCAAGTCTCACAAAAGAAAAAAAAAGTACTGGGTTGTGGATTGTAGAAGTCTCAGAGCAATGAGATTTGTTTGAATGTGGGGGATGATGAGCTGACCACTGAGATAAGTGGAGCTGCAGTGGTGTGTATAAGTTGAACTCTTTGTGTTGTGATGAGAAACGTTTTATGAAGAGGTTAAATGCATTCTGTTCTTTCTGTAGTGAATGTGATAATGTTAGACAGGTTATAACATAAGTTTCGCTACTGATGTTTGAGAGTCTATGTGAGTTTGATATTGAGAGAGATGATTAGACCCCCCTCTCCCCCTCGTTCTGTGTGTTTCTGTGTAAAAAGATGAGATAGGCTTCTAGCCACATTCCTTTTTCTCCTTTGATTTATTTATTTATTTCCAGGTACTTTTATGGCGCTGTCGGTTTGTGCGGTGCTTTGTATGTATATTGTGTGTTCACATTGGTCCCTACCTTCAAGAAGCTTGCAATCTAATAAAGATATACTGTGTAAGGTATTTTGTGTGAGGAGCTAGGTCTGTGAAGTGTAGGGCAATGTGTTACGTTTAAAACAACTTTAAAAATGCTAGTATGACATGTGTTGCTCAAAAGTAAGTGATGTAAAAAATAAAAACTTTGTAAGGTAAAGGACATTTTTAAATACTTTTGTGGAAATAAAATCATAGTTGAAATGGTTAGTTTTGCTATGTAACTCTAGTATTATTTGAAACAAAGGAAAAAAATGTCTGAGTGCAGCCAACGCCCTGTACATTCCTAAAAGGTAGCCATGATTATTATAATTGTTTAAATGTTTAGTTCTCCATTCCAGCCTATTGGGTGTGGAAAGGGAAAAGGCTCCACCCACTGATAAAAACCTGGTTTACTATAAAGGTTATGGTGAATTATTATTGATCATTTTTGATGGACGTCCTTTAATGAAAAGCCATGTGGTGATAATTAATTATGAATTTATTTCATATGGGTAGAAAAGCGTGCACTCTTATTAAACAATATGGCCATATGTTTTGTATTTTGTGATTTATATGTGTTTATTGCTAACCAGTAGAGTTGAGCGAACTTCTAGAAGTCCGGGTTCTGCTGGTTCGGCAGAACTTCGGGACAAAGTCCGGGTTCGGGTCCGGACAGAACCCGAACTTTGTCCCGGACCCCGAACCCCATTGAAATCAATGGAGACCCGGACTTTTAGGTACAAAAAGTGCTGTAAAATAGTCCTGGAAGGTCCTAGAGGTCTGCAAAAGGAAGGAAATGTGGGTAAGGGTGGGACAAGTGACCTACAAAGAAATGGGGACAGGGAAATAACTTTAAATATTTTTAAAAAAAATAAAAACATAAAAAATGCAAAAATGGAGATCATCTTCAAAATGGGTCTGAAAAGTATTAATTAACATTAGAGGCCATAGAACTGTTCTAAAATCATCTTGAAACTGTGTCAAAAAAGTATAAATAAGCCGGGAGTACCCATATCACTGTTCTGCAAAATGTGTGTATCACTTTAAATCAAACCGGAAATCAGTTCACATCTCTTCTGCACAAGTATTTCAAGTCTGTGTGTCACTTTAAATCAAACCGTCAATCATTGCACATCTTTTAT
>BLSH010151141.1:956441-971080 GCA_018402905.1 Glandirana rugosa | reverse complement strand
ACCAGCACTGCCATCTGACTGATCCCACCCCCCACCAGTATTGCCACTGATACCACTGTCATATACAACCCTAGCCTGTCTGTATACTACCCCCAGCCTGCCTATATACTACTCCAGCCTGTCCATATACTACCCTAGTCTGCCCCTATACTACCCTAGCCTGTCTGTATACTACCCTAGCCTGTGTGTATACTATTCCCGCTCTGCACCCGAGGCCACCCTTTTGGAAGCCAATTAGAGCCTCAGGTTCTAATCACGTGCTTAAAAAAAAAAACCTCAATTGAAATCCATGCGTCCGGTGCCCTGCGATTAGAGCCCGTGCGCATGGATTAGGGGGTGGTGCCCCTGCATATGTTAATGCTTGACCTCTGTCTTTAGTCTGAGAACTAACAATTCCCATTAATAAACTACATATTCCACAATTCATTGGTCTCTCAGTATAGGGTTCTGCAGGTGAGAGATAAATAATTAGATCTGACACATATGCCAACAGGCAGAGCAATTACGTGTTCCCCCAAAATAAGACTGGGTCTGCTCTGGCTACAAAAAACACACTAGGGCTTATTTTCAGGGGATGTCATATTTACTGTATTACAATAACCTACATTTATTCAAACACAGTCATGTCATCTTCTGTAAAAAAAAAAAAAAAATCTGATCCTTTAAAGAGGAAGTAAGCCCTGTGGGCTTTACTTCCTCTTTATTACCCAGCAAAGTAAAAGCAATAGTGGACATTTTTCACTTAGGGGATGTACTCACTTTTGTTGCCAGCGGTTTAGACATCAATGGCTGTGTGTTGAGTTATTTTGAGGGGACAGCAAATTTACACTGTTATACAAGCTGTACACTGACTACTTTACATTGTAGCAAAGTTTCATTTCTTCAGTGTTGTCACATGAAAAGATATAATAAAATATTTACAAAAATGTGAGGGGTGTACTCACTTTTGTGAGATACTGTATATATAACATTTTCCAAGGCTGACTCTTATAGTAGCAGAACTATGACAATGAATGTTTATGTAGACATGGTTGGCCTTATTTTCCTGCACTCTGATTTTTAGATTAGATCATCTGATTGATCAGTCATCTCTAGTACACAGGCAAGCATGGCAATCATACTAATGAGGACACTGTGGAAAGAAAAAGGGATGTGAGAATGTACTGTACACCAATCCTCTCCTCTCAGGTAAATCAGCCAAGTTTGTTATTTCTTTGAGCATGCTGGGAAGGGAGGGGAGCCCTTTGGGGCTCCTATACATCTGAGTCACCGGATGAGCAGAGAAGAACAATGTGTGATAGCATTTACTGTAAGCTATGGTATAAGAAAATGCTGACTACAAGCTGATCTTGTTAATAAATCATTATGTAAGCACAGTAAAGGCCACTGTAAGTTAACCGTAGTATTACATAACACACTGTTTATAAGTGATAGCAGTTACTAGCACCCACAAATGATTAGATGAAAGGCAGTAGTAGTACCGTGTTTCCCCGAAAATAAGACCGGGCCTCATATTAATTTTGGCTACATAAAACAAACTAGGGCTTATTTTCAGGGGATGTCTTATTTATTTAAGGTATATACAATAATCTACATTTATTCAAATACAATTATGCCATCTTCTTCTGGAAAAAAAATATCCTGATCCTTTGAAGCAGTGGTTCTCAACTCCAGTCCTCAGGACCCACCAACAGGCCAGATTTTAAGTACTGCCTTGGGGAGATGCAGACTAGAATACTGCAATCACTGAGCAGCAAATGATATCACCTGTGATGTATTTCAGTTATCCTGCAAACCTGGCCTGTTAGTGGGTCCCGAGGAGAGGAGTTGAGAACCACTGCTTTAAAGCATGATAGACACAACTGTGCTTGTGCTGTGTCATTTACCCCTCTCTATATTCTAAAAAAAACTGCAATAAATCAATAAAAAAAATTTTTTTTAAAGTTCCTGTGTCCCCTGTCTTCTCTCTCCCTGTCAGCTCAGGAGTCAGCATTATGAAATTCTGTAATCCCAAAACCTTGGTTAACATCCTTGTAAAATCATGCAATCGATTGCGTAAACCGTTCTGTATAACGTGTATGGTGTCTCCTTGTGTAGCTTTATTACATATCTTATTTACAGCGCAGCTGGGCACTCACGTGACTCACTGGAGCTCTTCTTTCTCATTCCGAATACTGCAAAGGGAGTGGCCAAGATCCCCACTAACATGAGCTCCGCTCTGAGCATTGCAGAGGGAGGGGCCACTGAGGTCAGCCGGAAGGAGAGGAGATGACCTCCGGCGGGTCACGTGAGTACCCAGGGGGGCTGTAAATAAGGTATTTTCCACAATAAAGTTACACAAGGAGACACACAACACATTATCAAATCTTTTTACAAAAGGTATTACAAGTTTTTACAAGGACTTTAACTAGGGCTTATTTTCAGGGTAGGGCTTATATTGCAGTCAGCCCCGAAAATCACACTAGGTCTTATTTTTGGGGTAGGGCTAATTTTTGGGGAAACTGCAATAACCTGCATGTAGAAGGCAATTTTCTTAGACAGCTAGGCTGGAATTTGTTTAGATTAACCATATATTTGGCTTATTAGGCAAATTTTTGCCTTGAGTAGAGTTTGGGCTGATTGCCATCTGATTGGTATTCCCTAGGGAATGGACACTCATTGAGTCTCTGGTCCCAGTCGATGCCTTGTAAGGGGAAACATGTAGGGTGGAGCAGTACCTCTGGACGTCACCACGCACCAGCTAACTGGCTAGGAGCCACGGCTGTTTGAATTTGCTGTTTTCCGTGATCTTAAGTGTAAGTGATCCTTGTTTTTAATAAATCAATTTTGGATATACTGCACTATGAAGCCTCTGTTTTTTAACTTATGAGTCTGGGATACCTCTGAATAAGTGGATCCATGCTCTACAAGATCCTTTGCTAAACAAGACACAGCCTGCAACAATCTATGGAAGTTCCCATAGAAGCAAGATCTAAGGAGAGATTGCCAAGCTGGATAGTCTGTTGTCTGAGAGCATTTGATCTCTATAATTTGAGATCCTACACTTCTGGTAAGCTGCTTATATTGTCTTATCCCAGGATTGTTGGAAGATTATATCGCATTTTTTGCTTGTACTATGTGTCACTGGATGAATTTTAAAAGTGGGGTTTACATACCTTCTATCATCCTATAAAATCAGGAAAGAGGACTGAACTTTTGTTACCATCCTTCATTTCATGATTGCATTAGTAACAATGGACTAATATTTGGATACACTGTTTGAGTTGTGTATAAGCACACTGTGTTTGTTTGAGATTTATATCACTTATATTTTAAGTTGGAAGCGCGCTATATTTTTTATACACAATGGATTGAACACTCATTGATTCTACATTACAAGCGGATATGGACATAGGAAGGTGAATGTGCACTAGAATGTTAGGGCCACAAAATAAAAAAATAATAAACTGGTTCCATTGGATTGTCATCCTATCACTTATTTGTTTTCTTAAATGAATGTTACTATTAACAGAAGGCTATGATGATTGTTAAGTATATGGCTCTCTATGGCTTCTTTGCTGGTTCTTTCTGTTTGGTGCTTCAGGTGACTAAGAACATTTACCTCAGCTGCTGAACATTGGATTGGTGATAAATCTTTTGGCTGGAAACACCAGGCCAATAAGTGTAACTTTTCACATATATATCCTCTCTTGTCATTCGGTGGGGTCAGCACTTACCTCAGGTCTGGATTCTCTTCAGCCTTCCTTCTGGATCTTTTGATCTTCTCTCAGCTAAGAATGGATAATCTATGCCATGAACAACTTTAACCACCTCAATACTGGGCACTTTGACCCCCTTCCTGCTCAGGCCAATTTTCAGCTTTCAGTGTTGTCGCTCTTTAACCACTTACCAACCGGAAGGTTTTCCAGCTTTAGGACCAGAGCACTTTTTGCGATTCGGCACTGCGTCGCTTTAACTGACAATTGCGCAGTTGTGTGATGTTGCACCCAAACAAAATTTGCGTCCTTTTTTTCCCACAAATAGAGCTTTCTTTTGGTGGTATTTGATCGCCTCTGCGTCATTTCTGATCGCCTCTATAAACAAAAGAAGAGCGACCATTTTTGCAAAAACCCAAATTTCTTACTTTTTGCTAAAATTCAAATCCAAAAAAAAAATACAAAAAAACATTTTTTTCACCGTTTTTGGCCGATTTATATAATTCCTCATATTTGTGATAAAAAAAATCGCAATCGGCGTTTATTGATTGGTTTGCGCAAAAGTGGCCACGTTTACGGATGGTGAGAATTAATTTCTGGGGTTTTTATTTATTTTATTTTTTTTTCTAGTAATGGCGGCGATCTGCAATTTTTAGTGTTACTGCGATATTGCAGCGGCCATGTCGGACATTTTTGACACTTTTTTTGGGACCAATGACATTTATTCAGCGATCAGAAATTTAAATGTCGACTGATTACTGTGTAAATGTCATTGGCAGTGAAGGTGTTAACCTGCAGGGGGAGAGCTAGGGGTTAACTGTGTTCCCTAGGTGTATTCTTACTGTGGGGGGGGGGGGGGTTGGGCTAACATGGGCATAAGAGATCTAACTGATCCCAGTGACAGGGATCAGTAGATCTCTCATGCCCCTACTAACACAGCAGGGAACCACCGTGTTTACATCGGCGGTTCCCCATTCTCTGCCTGTGGCCGCTCATCGCGGCTCGCCGGCGGACATCGGGTCCGCCCGAGCCGCGGGCACACTCCTCAGGAGTGCGGAGGGCACGCGCCCCCTAGCAGCTGTTCACAGATCGCCGTGTTTTTACGGCGATTCGCGCTCAGCATCCCAACCGCCGCCGTGAAAACACGGCACACGGTCGGGAAGTGGTTCAATGATAATTACTCAGTCATGCAACACTAAACCCATATGAAATTGTTATAATTTTTTTAGACAAATAGAGCTTTTTTTGGTCTTATTTGATCACCACTGGGTTTTTTATTTTTTGCGCTATAAACAAAAAAATTACTGAAAATTTTGAAAAAAAGCATTTTGACCAAAATGTATACTGCTACATTTCTTTGGTAAAACATAACCCAAATCAATACATTTTTGGTCTGTGTGAAAGTTAGAGTCTACAAGCTTAAAAGTACCAATTATTGAAAATTGATCACACCTTCCCAGATAGCAAGGATAACTTGCCACACATTAGGCACATAAATAAGATGTGTTTTTTTCACAAAAATGTCATATTAACAAGTTATTTCTCACAAACACGGTATAGGCATACTGGCAGCTACACCCCAAACACATTCTGCTACTCCTCCTGAGTATGGCAATACCACATGTTTGAGTCTTTTTTACAGCCTGGCCACATAGAGAAGCACAACATCCAAATAGCACCTTCAGGCATTAGCCACTTTAAGACCAGGCCTTCTTCTGACACTTTCTGTTTTCAAGTAACAATCTGTATTTTTGCTAGAAAATGAGTTAGAACCTCCAAACATATTTTTTTTATCAGAGGCCCTAGAGAATAAAATGGTGGGTTTTGCAAATTTTTATGTCACACGGTATTTGTAGAATTGTAAGTCTTGTTAAGTTGCTGTACATTTTCACTGGCAAGTCATACAATTGCAGAGCACTTGAAGAATAAGCTCTATTTGACACTTTTCCAATTTGTAGCAAATTTGGGTGGGAAGTCTCCAGCAAGAGCAAAGTTGCAGTGGTGAGTCTACAGCGGGAGCTATGTAAGTCTACAGCATGCAAATTCAGCCACAGTGACCCCTGTTATGGGATGACTATTGCACAACAGAACTGAACCAGAACTTGCAGGAGACCTGCAGAATGTTTGCAAAGAAAGTTGATCTGGAGTTATACATTGCGGACTTGCTGCAATTGTGCAACAAACTTGTGAAGCCTGGCAAGTCTAGCAATAGCTTAGCAAGTCATTTTCAAATTTGCAGCACCATTGCTTGCTATCTGGGTTATTTACTGATGGTCAATCTCATTTATTGAGGCCCCAACATGCCAAGACAGTACAAATACCCCCCAAATGACCCCTTTTTGGAAAGTAGACAGTCCAAGGAATTAAGTAAGAGGCATGGTGAGTTTTCTGAAGTTGTAATTTTTTTCCCACAATTCTTTGGAAAATAAAGAAATTAAATAAAATGTGTTTTTTTCACAAAAATGTCATATTAACAAGTTATTTCTCACAAACAGGGCAAAGGCATACTTGCAAATACACCCCAAAACACATTCTGCTACTCCTCCTGAGTATGGCGATACCACATGTGTGAGATTTTTTTCACAGCATGGCCACATAGAGAAGCACAACATCCAAGTAGCACATTCAGGCATTAGCCACTTTAAAGTGGTTGTTAAGGCATGGTAAAAAAAAAAACACCAGCAAGAGAAAGGCATAATGAGCTAGTATGCATCGCATACTAGCTCATTATGAAATGCTTACCTTAGATCAACGCTGTTGCACCGCTGTGACCGGCGTCATGTTGTGTTCATTGTCTTCCAGGATCCTGGGCTCCGACCAATCTCAGTGCGGACTCCAGAGCTATGATTGGCAGGAGCCGCACTGACGTCACCTCCGCGCATGCGCACGGGAGCCATCATTTACGGCACACTTTGTGAAGAAACGGCCCAGTCGGGCTGTTTCTTCACTGCACATGTGCTGATTACATCGGCACATGCAGATACAGGGAATATCTCCTAAACGGTGCAAGTTTAGGAGATATTCCTGGGACCTACAGGTAAGCCTTATTATAGGCTTACCTGTAGTTTAAAGTGGTTGTCATGACTTGACAACCACTTTAAGGCCAGGCCCTCTTCTGACACTTTTTGTTTATAAGTAAAAATCTGTATTTTTGCTAGAAAATTACTTAGAACCTCCAAACATTATATATTTTTTTTTTTATCAGAGGCCCTAGAGAATAAAATGGTGGGTTTTGAAAAGTTTTATGTCACACAGTATTTGCGCAGCAGTTTTTTTAATGCAATTTTACACACTAAAGCAAAAATACACTTTAATGAATTCTAATGCACACAAACACAATATAATACCCAATTTTTGGTAAAATATGGTGTTGCGCCAACTAAATGGATACTGAATATGTCACGCTTTAAAATTTTGCACGCTTCTGAAATGGCACTGAACTTCGGTATTTAAAAATCTCCAAAGGCAACGCTTTATAACCCTTTACAGGTTACCAGTTTAGAGTTACAGAGGAGGTCTACTGCTATAATTACTGCTCTTGTTTTGATGTTCATGGCAATACCTCACGTGTGGTGTGATTGCTGTTTATGTATGCATACAAGACCAATGTGGGTGTTTGCTTTTGTACGGGGGGCGAGGACACTTTATATTTTTCATTTATTTATTGGTGAGACACTGGCACACTGTGACAGATGTTTTTTGCACTTGTACACTGTGACAGATGTTTTTGTACACGTGTACACGTACAGATTGCTTGGACTCAAGTGTATTTTGTTTTTTAGCAGCATGGAGATTCAGTGGTGAAGAAGATTGGAAGGCTTTTGTTGTAGCTGCATGATCCTTTCTGTGGCTCAGCTGCAGGAACCTGCATCCTCCATTACTCCTACACTATTACTCCTACACAATTCATGACAACATCTGCTTTTCCATTGGTGAACCATAGTGCATGTCTACTAAAGGAGAGTAGAAATCTGCTCTTTGTCTGGTAGGAATTTTTTTCTAAAACCCATTGAATCCAATTAACATGGGAAAAGTGAAGCCCTGGTTAGATGTGTGCCTAACAGGCTGAACAGTCAATTTATCATGACTGGCTTTTCTGAGGGTTTTATTTACCTTTATTTACCTTTTCAGAAAATAGGCTGCTTAAGGGTTGACAGTTGACAGTTGACAGTCTGTGAATGAGTTGCATGATGTTGTGTTTTAGAATTTTCAAAAGAAATTTATGAAGGGAGGATTTTCCCTTTTTAGTTCCTCTGTTTTTTTTAGGTTATCACCTCTAGCTGTGATCCATGAAGAATTCAATTAATTGGATCCATCATTTGACAGATCCTAAGGGTTCTTGTTGTTTATTGCTATTTATTGCTGTAATTGATGATATCCTATTCTCATTAGGCTTGTGCAATTCGTTTAGTTCTGAATTAACTTTTTACTGAATTTAGCAAAATTTGGTAATTCAGACGAATTCCAAATTTTTCCGAATTTTCGTTTTTCCGATTCGAAAATTTGGAAATTTGCAGTAATTCTGAAATTGCGGTAATTCGGTAATTCTTGGTAATTCGGCAACTGCGGTAATTTGGAAATTCGGCAATCGGAACAGCCGAACATTTGAAATAATAACTAATAAATAACTATTAAATTATAGGTATTGGAATTTCCTTGAAAATATGGCTATTAATGATAGATTTCATATTTAAGTTCACTAACAGCCACATTTTCAAGGAAATTCCAATACCTATAATTTTAATAGTTATTTATTATTATTTCAAATGTTCATTCTTATTTCCGAATTTTGGAAATTCTGAAATAAAAAAGAACATTTGAAATAATAAATAACTGATATTTATTAGTTATTTCAAATGTTCTTTCTTATTTCTGAATTTTGGAAATTTGAAATAATAATAAATAACTATTAAATTATAGATATTGGAATTTCCTTGAAAATTTGGCTGTTAGTGAACTTAAATATTAAATGTATTCAGTTTCATATTTAAGTAAACAGCCCCATTTTCAAGGAAATGTCAATGCCTATAATTTAATAGTTATTTGTTATTATTTCAAATATTCTTTTTTATTTCCAAATTTCCATATTTCCGAAATTCGTAAATAAGAAAGAACATTTGAAATAATAACTTATTATTTCAAATGTTCTTTCTTATTTCCAAATTTTGGAAATTCGGAAATAAGAAAGAACATTTGAAATATAATAATAATAACTATTAAATTATAGGTATTGGAATTTCCTTGAAAATTTGGCTGTTAGTGAACTTAACCACTTGCCGACCGCCGATCGGCATCTGACGGCGGCAAAGTGGCTCGTTCCCGCAAATCGCCATCATACGACGGCGGCTGCGGGAACGTGTATAGTGAGCGCGCGCCGCCGGAGGCGCGCCCGCGCGCTCACTGTGTCCAGGGGGGGCCAGGGAGCGGGTGCGGCGGCTTCGATTGTATGTAAACACGGACCTCCGCTCTGTGTGAGGGGGAAGGGCTGTGATCACAGCCTTCCTTTACGTGAAGGCTGTGACCACTTCCCTTCCCCAGCTAGGGCAGTCCCCATACAGTTAGAACACGCCCAGGGAACATAGTTAACCCTTAGCGCGCCCCCTGCAGGTTAACCCCTTCACTGCCAATGGCATTTACACAGTAATCAGTGCATTTTTATAGCACTGATCGCTGTATAAATGCCAATGGTCCCAAAAAAGTGTCAAAACGTTCCGACATGTCCGCTGCAATATCGCAGTACCGCAAAAAATCGCAGATCGCCGCCATTTTTAGTAAAAAATAAAAAAAATTAAAAACCCCAAAAATGAATTCTCATCATCCGTAAACGCGACCTCTTTTGCGCAAACCAATCAATAAACGACAATTGCGATTTTTTTATCGCAAATATGAGGAAGAATATAAATCGGCCAAAAACGGTGAAAAAAATTTTTTTTTTATATTTTTTTTTTGGATTTGTATTTTAGGAAAAAGTAAGAAATTTGGGTTTTTTTGCAAAATTGTCGCTCTTCTTTTGTTTATAGCAGCGATCAGAAATGACGCAGCGGTGATCAAATACCACCAAAAGAAAGCTCTGTTTGTGGGAAAAAAAGGACGCAAATTTCGTTTGGGTACAACGTCGCACGACCGCGCAATTGTCAGTTAAAGCGACGCAGTGCCGAATCGCAAAAAGGGCTCCGGTCCTAAAGCTGGAAATCCTTCCGGGGCTGAAGTGGTTAAATATGAAATTTAATAAATGTCATATTTAAGTTCGCTAACAGCCACATTTTCAAAGAAATTACAATGCCTATAAATTAATAGTTATTTATTAATTAGTTATTATTTCAAATTTTCTTTGTTATTTTTGAATTTTTGGATTTCTGAATTTCGGATTTTCGGCTGTTCCGATTGCCGTATTTCCGAATTACCGCAATTGCCGAATTACCGTAAATTACAGAATTACCGCAATTCGCGAATTTCTGAATTACCGCAAATGCCTAATTACCCTGAATTACCAAAATTGGCAAATTACCGCAAATTTCTGAATTTCCAAATTTTTTGAATCTGAATTTCCAAAAAAAGAAAAAAACGAAAACAAAACAAACAAATTTTTTCAGTCACGCACAAGTCAAATTCTCATTGATATACCAAAATCATATCAAACTCTTTTTTGTGATTAGATCATCTGGTCCAGAGGCACTGTTAGTCAAATCTGCCTTTTGTCTGTTCTCTACTTTTGGCCAGGAGCTTGTAACTCCCAGGTCTTCCAGTTTGATGGCTAATGCATCATATCATGTCTCTTTGGCTGCTGAATCACAATTTTGCCTTGCACCACATTTTATTTTTTTTAAGGGTTTTATTACCAGACAAAGACAATTACATACAGTGGCACACAGTACATAAAAAGATCCAAACAAGTACCTTGATACCAGACACTCAGTATACATTTATCAAAATACAATTTATGCATCATACAGCCTTGCACCACATTTAACTTCCTGGGTGTTCTTATAGATTCCACCAGGATGGAGTTGATGGATTGGTTCATACATAGGCGATCCGACTTGTGGGGCGACTCAGCGCGGCCCTGCACAGCGCAACTTCAGCGCAGCTTGCAAACGACTTCTGTAATAGAAGTCAATGCAAGTTGCCTGAAGTCACCCCAAAAGTAATACAGGAACCTTTTTCTAAGTCGGAGCAACTTGAGTTGCTCCTATTAGAACGGTTTCATTGCACTGCATGGAGGCGACTTGTCAGGCGGGGCAGTGTGAACCGGCTCTTAGGCTCCTGCAAAAGACAATGTATCTTTTAAGTACTACTGTACCTTATGTTTAATGCTTATCAGAAACTAGTATACTGTTCATGTCATTCAGTAGTTTTTAGGCTTTTAGTTTTTGTATCACGCATTGTGCCTATGAGCAAAATTTCGCTAGTAGGCTGGGCGCTTCTCAATTCAGGCCCTGAATTCCCTTATTGGTATGTTGGCTTAAAGTGGTAGTAAACCCTCCTATCATTTTCAGGCGAGGAAGCTGCCATCTTTGCCTCTGTTTACTCACTTGGGAGTTCTTGCCTGTTGTTGTGGCTGTGGCCCTTTGGAGCATTTTCATTTAAAGTGGAGTTCCACCCATGTAAAAGTCAGCAGCTACAAAAAGTGTAGCTGCTGACTTTTAACAATCGGCCACTCACCTGTCCCTCGCTCCAGCGATGCAGTCGCCCGAGGGCTCGCTCTTCGCACCCTCCCCTCAGCGGCACCGGCATCATAACTGTGGGCACCCAGCTTTGGCCTCAAAGCCGGGCGCGCACTGCACATGCGCAAGTCGTGCTGCCCCTTGTGACTGGCTGGCGTATCTTCTGGGACCTGTGATGTGTCCCAGAAGATCGCTGAGAGGGAGGGGAGAATGTGGACTTCCTTCCCTGAGCCGCGGCGCCAGGGGAGGAAGTGGACCTGGGATCTTGTGAAAACAGGGTCCCTGGTCGCCCCCCCCCCAAAAAAAAAGACATGCCATTTGTAGAATGTCGGAGGGTCACCTTAAATTAAAGCGGAAGTTCCACTTTAAGGTGGAACTCTGCTTTAATATTTAGGTTAAAGTAAGATGTTTTCAGGGTAGTAAAACATTGAATATCAGATGCTCTGTTCTGCAAGTTTTCCAGTGTTTCAAGACACCGGTTACCTCAGCAGAGAGCAAAGGCCTACAAGGCCCTGAACATCAGTTCTTTTGATTACAGTTATTAAATTCCCTTGCTTAAAAGGGTTGTAAAGGTTTGTGTTTTTAAACAAAAAAATAAAAAAAAACAGGTCATACTTACCTCCTTAGTGCAAGGATTTTACACAGAGCGGCCCCGATCCTCTTTTTCTGGGGTCCCCAAGCGGCGCTCCTGGCTCCTCCTCTTCTCGAGTGCCCCCTCAGAGAAGCGCTTTCCCTGGGGTCAATCGTGCGGGTGCGCTCCCAAGTCCTGCAGCTGCGTCCATTGACACAGACAGCAGGACTCTGCCCCGCCCCCAGCTCCGGCGTCGCTGGATTTGATTGACAACAGCGGGGGCCAGCTTCTGACAGGCTGCGCAAGAAGCAACGTATCTCCGGAACCATAGATGACAGGAGCCTCAAATTTTGACCAGTGATGGGGTAGGACTTTGAATACCAAATTCTCTCAAAGTCTCTGTGACCCCATGTCACCGAGCTACGACCTTCAAAGCTTGATTGTTTTTTTGTTTTCTTATGTTCATGGCTCTGCCTCACCTGACTGCACGTCCCTGCAAGACTGTGTGTTGCTGAAATCCCTCTCTTGGTTCAAGAAGTCAGCATACTGGGTGTGTGATCTAAAGGGGACATTGGCTAATGTCTTGAAGACAGAGGCGGCTCTAGGCTTTGCGAGGCCTTAGGCAAAACCTAGACACGAGGCCCTACTCACGCCCATAATGGGAAAAATAATTCAAGCGATAAAAAAATTAACTTTATAAGTTGCATATAATTAAGAGCTTTAAAGTGTTGGTGTCAGTACTCCTTATCTTGGTGCTGGTGTCAATGTCAAATTAGGCGGTTGCGAGGCCCCTGTGAGTGTGAGGCCTTAGGCGACCGCCTAATTTGCCTAATTAGAGAGCCGCCTCTGCTTGAAGATACGAAGTCCACTAAGTTCCTTCTGCTACAAAGGGAATTGTTTATTTCATACAGGCACTGTATGTTTCTGCAGGTAATCTGCTACACAGTTCTACAGAGAGTTGTCCTCATTTATGCATAGTTAACCACTTACCCACTGGAGCCATTTTTTACATTTGTTGTTTACAAGTTAAAAACAGTTTTATTTGCTAGAAAATTACTTAGAACCCCAAACATTATATATTTTTTTTCAAAAACCCTAGAGAATAAAATGGCGATCGTTTCAATACGTTTTGTCACACGGTATTTGTGCAGCGGTCTTTCAAGCGCAATTTTTTTTAGAAAAATTTCACTTTTTTGTGTTAAAAAACAACCAGTAAAGTTAGCCCAATTTTTTGTATATTGTGAAAGAGGATGTTACGCCGAGTAAATAGATACCATACATGTTACGGTTGAAAATTGCGCACAGGTGCAGAGGAGGTCTTTTGCTAGAATTATTGCTCACACTCTGGCGATCGCGGCAATACCTCACATGTGTGGTTTGAACACCGGTTTCATATGCGGGCGCAACTTACGTATGCGTTTTCTTTGCTATGCAAGCTGGCGGCGATGGTGGGAATTTCAAATTTATTTTTTTTAATTTATTTATTTACTTTTAGCACCGTTCCTTTAAAAAAAAAAATTCTGCTCACTTTTATTGCTATCACAAGGAATGTAAACATCCCTTGTGATAGTAATATATGATGACAGGCACTCTTTATGGAGGGATGGGGGGTCTAAAAGACCCCCTATCCCTCCTTTGCACTTCACAGCATTCAAATCGCCAAAAACGGCGATTCTGAATGCTGTCATTTTTTTAAAACTGGCGCCATTAGCCGCAGAGTAAATCGGAAATGACGTTGTGACGACGCTTCCAGAATTTGACAAAGGAGACCCGATTGGAGCCGATTATGGCTTCCTTCAGTTCTCCTCCTAGCCATCGGATCAGAGTTCTGGTCTCCTGGTGGAATAGGAGGCTGGAGAAGAGCGGGGGGATGTCCCCTCCGATGGCCCGAGATATCGACCGAGTGGCTCCCGAGCTGGATCGGCCGTTATCGCCGGATAGCCGACCGCCCCCTCTAAAAAACGGTACCGGAATATAGCCTGTATCTGCAGGCTATATCCCGATACCTCCACTGAAAGCAGCCACCATTTATACGTGGCGATTTATGTTAAGTGGTTAATTTGGAGTATCCTACTAATTCCCTTCTCTTATCCAACTTCTCCAAATAAAACATAAAGACACATCCCCTAGACTGGTCATTGGAGACAACGAGCAGAAAAGTGTGTGCACCTGGCTGTGTGTTAATACCGTGTAACTGGCTGTGGATTAATCAGTGGGAGACCCGGGTTCCAGTGGCAGAATTATAAGGGTCGCAGCAGTTGCACTGCCGCCCATCCGCTAGTGTGAGGGACCCGTCTGGTGTGAGGGGATGACCTGCTAGTGTGAGGGGCCCATCCGCCTACCTGCTAGTGTGAGGGGCCATCTACTGGTGTGATCCCACCCCCCTCGCCACCACCGATGCCACTGATCCCACCCCCCCCTCACCACAACCCTGCCATTGATCCCACCCCCTTCACCACCACCACTGTCACTGATCCCACCTCCCTCACCACCACTGCTGACACTGATCCCATCCTCCCTCACCATCTCCGCTGCCACGGATCCCACTCCTCTCACCACCACCGCTGCCACTGGTCCCACCCCCCTCACCACCACCAATGCCACTGATCCCACCCCCCTTACCACCACCGACCCGCCGTCACGTTGACGACGCTGGGAATATTAAGACGGTGACCTTGGGCCCAGAGGGTGACTAATTAGGTGTCGGTC
>BLSH010151141.1:933702-951140 GCA_018402905.1 Glandirana rugosa | reverse complement strand
TCCTGGCTCCTCTCCCTTAACCAGTGCCCTCACTAGCAAGCCACTTGCTATGGGGCACTGGTCCGTGCTCACTCCCAAGCCCTGCTCTATGCCTCCATAAGACTCCTTTCACACTGAGGCACCGGTAAAATAGCGCTAAAGCCCCGGTCATTTTGGCCGTGCTTTAGTGGCACTTTTGAACTGGTTTTCGGGCGCTAGTGGGCCACTTTTTTGCGTAGAATACATGAAGGTAAAAAACCTTCAGCCTTTACAGCCACTTTAAATCTATATGATTAAATATATAAGCAAGTGTATACTTGTATAAAAATGGACATGATGCAGTAGAATAGAAAAAGCTTTATGGTTGGTATATATAGTTTTAATATTTAGTAAGTAGCATCCCTTTACTAGATTTACTGAGTCTGTTTCTTATCAGCTGATAAATTATGCTGAATTTCAGAGCTCAGTAATAGCAAACCATAACCAATAATTCTATAGAGTGTACAGACTGCTAACTGGAGCAATAGATGCAGAATCCTACATTCTGTAAAGCACTTAGGCTGACCATGTAGGCAGCATTCCATCAGCCCTGCAGGGTTTCCTTTGATTTATTTCAGCAGTATGTACTGGCACCCTAAAAGCTAATAGCTGTTTATTTCTTGTACTGAACTTTACGCATTGCTTGTGACCTGGCTGTGAGACTGGCATGGGATTCATTTGGCTAACGCTCACAACACACTTTAGAACTATGCAGTGTTCCATGAGCAACTCACTACCATATCCTTTTACTGCCACCTCCTGGTGATATTTCTCATATAGTAGGAGACAAATATCCTCAGCATATTAGACATCATCTATGAAAAAAGACAAGCATGTTATAGTTACAAAAGCCAACTGACAATTATCACAACATGCAGTAGGTCTACTGTATTAGTACAGTATATTGCACTCTATATGGAATATTGTATGGATTTGGGAACAAATATCTTACACTTGGTACATCAGAAATAAGGGGTATCAGTATAGGATACATAACATTTCCTAACAATGTAAATGTGTTGTTCAGCCAGCCATGGAGGGATACTGGTTGGCTGAAGTACCCACTGGCCAGCTGTGTGATTTACACATAAGTTTTCATTCTGCTACCCACCAGCATATATCTTGGTGTTCAAGCTAACATTTATATCATGTAACGGTAGGTAGAGTAAGCCCCATAGAAATGACAGTGTCAGTTGTATAGAACGACGGTCTTGGCACTAGGTTCTGTAAGAGAGTAAATAAACTGCTAGTTATGTAAATCTGCAGACATAAACCCAAATAATAAATCTAGGTAGTTTTGGACTACCCCCGACTAGAAATGTTTGCATTATATGTATTATATTCATTTTAAAAGAGAAGTTCAGGATTTTTTTTTTAAAGAATCATACTTACAGTATCTCACAAAAGTGAGTACACCCCTCACATTTTTGTAAATATTTTATTTTATCTTTTCATGTGACAACACTGAATAAATGACACTTTGCTACAACGTTAAGTAGTGAGTGTACAGCTTGTATAACAGTGTAAATTTGCTGTCCCCTCAAAATAACTCAACACACAGCCATTAATGTCTAAACCGCTGGCAACAAAAGTGGGTACACCCCTAAGTAAAAATGTGCACATTGGGCCCAAAATGTCAATATTTTGTGTGGTCACCATTGTTTTGCAGCACTACCTTAACCCTCTTGGGCATGGAGTTCACCAGAGCTTCCCAGGTTGCCACTGGAGTCCTCTTCCACTCCTCCATGACGACATCATGGAGCTGGTGGATGTTAGAGACCTTGTGATCCTCCAACTTCCATTTGAGAATGCCCCAAAGATGCTCAATAGGGTTTAGGTCTGGAGACATGCTTGGCCAGTTCATCACCTTTACCCTCAACTTCTTTAGCAAGGCAGTGGTTGTCTTGGAGGTGTGTTTGGGGTCGTTATCATGTTGTAATACTGCCCTGCTGCCCAGTCTCCGAAAGGATGGGATCATGCTCTGATTCAGGATGTCACAGTACATGTTGGCATTCATGGTTCCCTCAATGAACTGTAGCTCCCCACCCAGTGCCGGTAGCACTCAAGCAGCCCCAGGCCATGACACTCCCACCACCATGCTTGACTGTAGGCAAGACACACTTGTGTTTGTACTCCTCACCTTGTTGCTGCCACACGCTTGACACCATCTGAAGTAAATACGTTTATCTTGTTCTCATCAGACCATAGGACATGGTTCCAGTAATCCAGGTCCTTAGTCTGATTGTCTTCAGCAAACTGTTTGTGGATTTTTTGTGCATCATCTTTAGAAGAGGCTTCCTTCTGGGACGACAGACATGCAGACCAATTTGATGCAGTGTGCAGCGTATGGTCTGAGCAATGACAGGCTGACCCCCCCACCCCTTCAACCTCTGCAGCAATGCTGGCACTCATGCGTCTATTTTCCAAATGCAACCTCTGGATATGTTGCTGAGCACGTGCACTCAACTTCTTTGGTCGACCATGGCGAGGCCTGTTCTGAGTGGAACCTGTCCTGTTAAACCGCTGTATGGTCTTGGCCACCGTGTTGCAGGTCAGTTTAATGGTCTTGGCAATCTTCTTATAGCCTTGGCCATCTTTATGTAGAGCAGCAATTATTTTTTTCAGATCATCAGAGAGTTCTTTGCCATGAGGTGCTCAATCTCCAGTGACCAGTATGGGAGAGGGAGAGCGATAGCACCAAATTTAACACACCTGCTCCCCATTCACACCTGAGACCTTGTAACACTAACAAGTCACATGACACCAGGGAGGGAAAATGGCTAATTGGGCCCAATTTGGACATTTTCACTTAGGGGTGTACTCACTTTAGTTGCCAACGGTTTAGACATTAATGGCTGTGTGTTGAGTTATTTTAAGGGGACAGCAAATTTACACTGGTATACAAGCTGTACACTCACTACTTTACATTGTAGCAAAGTGTCATTTCTTCAGTGTTGTCACATCAAAAGATATAATAAAATATTTAAAAAAATGTGAGGGGTGTACTCCCTTCTGTGACATACTGTACTTGGTGGCTGCAGCATTGGCCCGATGCTGCATCTGTCCCCCGCCGGCTGTAAGACTGAGAACCAAGCAATCAAACCCTGCTGATCGCTCAGCTCTCACCGCTCTCTGCTCTGCCCCCCCCCCTTGCTCACTGGAGCGCTGGGCTGTGAAGTGGGTGGGAGTGGCTGGCTCAGGCTCACCGCAGCTCGCTGAGAGGTTGAGCTAGGTGCCGGTCCAGGGTTCTGGGTGAATCCCAACCATATGGTTGGGATCTTTGCCCAGCTTGGACCAGCTCTGTAACTCTGTGGCTTCAGCCTGCTGTCTGCTGAAAATGCGTAACAGGAGTGCGGAATGAACTGCAATGCTGTTATTCACAGGAGTACAGGCAAACCGGCTTTGCCTGTACTTCTCTTTTGAGGCTGAACGGTGACCAAAAAACTATTTTTGGCCTCTTGAACTGTAAAAATAACGTCACCATCTTCTCCAATCACAGAATGCCTTGCATTCATTCAAAAGAATACAAGGTGATTTCATAATGGAAGAACTGTAGAGGAAGCAACCAGTTGTGATCTGTGTGCTCCAGCTGAAAGCATAGGTTTTGGCACTGAATGTCCAGCGCTGACTGTGCTGTATATGGGGAATAAGTACAGAGGTACCATATAACACGGTAGCAGCCACGCATTGCACACACTTCATTAGTGTTAATATTTTTACAGTGTTCAGCTTTATATAATAGTTTAGCATTCTAAGCATAAAACATTTATTTACTGAACAAGAACATGACATACTTATGTGGGTAAGGTAGCCAAAAAAGAAAAAAACAGGCACATATTTAACATACTGTATAAGGAGTACAAAAAACAATTTTGTGCATAAAATGTGAAATGTAACCATTTCGTTATATATAATGACTTTTAATAAAGGTAATACATAAAATGTTGAAAAAAAACCTCAATAAATAGTTTCAGTAGAATCTTGGATAGCTCCTTTGCAATCATTAAAAACTTTTATTATAGCTTCTGTCAAATTTTTATAAAGTCTTGTATTAAGGTGTCTAGAGAACCAATGTTTTTGACTTCACCCTAAAAATCATATTACTCACCTCAGATCCTAAGGTTATTTTCAACTGTACATTCCAACATCTTCAGCTTTTGTGCATGCAGTGGAGGTAGAAGCAGCTGTCTAAGGTTCCCAGGTTATAAAGTGCAGTGCGTTCCTCCACTTCAGGCTCTCCCTTTAAATGGCAAAAGCAAACTTTCTAGGGGGTAGCAGCTTCAGTTTTGATTTATTTTCCTTGATCTAGAGTCTGCGCTTCCTCCCATTAACGTGGCTGATGTGCAGTGTGTGCGTGTTAAATCAAGGAACATGAGATCCATTCCAAACTGAAGCGGCTATCCATAGAAACCTAGAAAACTATGTTACTCATTGAAACCTTCTTGTGTCATTTAAAAGGTAAGGCCTAATTGGTTTCAGTTAGATATAGTGCTGTAGTCTTGTTCTTCAGCCCGAATCTGAGCACAGACAGTTACAGGATAGATAGAACATCTTATATTTTTATTGCCACTAAACTGCCATAGTGTAGACCCAAGTAAAATGGAAACCCAACATCTTCCAGAACTAGGGTACTAGAAAAATGTCATATTCATCCTCAGTTTTAGTTTTCTTACTTGGTTATGAGGTCTGTCCCAAGATATTTTTAAACCTAGTTGTCCCTGTATTTAAATACTACTCCTAATAGAATTCTTGTTTTTTTATTGTCCTTCCAGATGGCACTGTCAGTATCCATTTAAATTGGTTCTAAAGGCTAAAGATTTTTTACCTTTATGCATTCGATGCATGAAGGTAAAAAAACTTTCAGTACCCCCCCCCCCCCCCACGGCGCCCCCTAATTCTTGCCCAAGCGATCCAGCGATGTGCATGAGAGTGGCTACTCTCCCAGGTCTCTGCCCCCTGATTAGCTTCCGGTGCTGTCAATCACAGCTCACAGCCAGTAAGGAGAGAGTGGGGGCAAGCCCAGTTCTGTGTGTCTTATGGATTGGGAGAGAGCAGGCTCGAGTTCCCCCATAGCAAGCAGCTTGCTTTGGGGTCACTCAGAGAAGAGGAGGGGCCAGGAGTACCAGTGGGAGACCCAAGAAGAGGAGGATCATGTGACAAAACTGGGGTTCCTAGGGTTAGGATTTGTGTAGGGCCAGAAATTGGGTAATGCATACTGCCGGCTTCATACTATAATTCTTACTGAAGCTTAAAGTGATACTAAAGTCTCTGTTTTTTTTCATTTAAAAATAACAAACATGTCATACTTACCTGCTCTGTGCAGTGGTTTTGCACAGAGCAGCCCAATCCTCTTCTTGGGTCCCTTGCGGGCTCTCCTGGCCCCTCCCTCCTGCCGAGTGCCCCCACAGCAAGCAGCTTGCCATGGGGGCACCCGAGCTGAGCCACTGCTCTGTGTGTCCATTCAGACACGGAGCCACGATTCAGCCCTGCCCCCTCTCTCTCCTCATTGGCTCACTGACTTTGTATGGCAGCAACTGGAGCCAATGACGGTGCACTGCTGTGTCAGCCAGTCAGGAGGGGGAGTCCTGGGCAGCTAAGTCTATCCTGCAACATTGCTGGATCAAGATGGGCTCAGGTAAGTATGCCTCATGCACACAGGACGTTTTTTGACTTTTTGACTCGCTTTACAGCAGCTGTTTTTAGCGTTAGACTTTTTTCTACAGTTAATAAACTCTCCATCATGTTATCCTATGTATTCATGCACACATAGGCTATTATCAACTGTTTTTAGCAGTGAAGTTTTTAAGCTGTAAAAAAAAACCCAAGACTAGAGGGTTCTGAGAGACATTTTTCAGCTGTAAAAACGTTCAAGTGCTCAAAAATGCGCCTAAACGCCAATCCCTGATTTTTGGACATTTTAGATCAATTGAGAAAAAAAAAAAAACGCTGGCCCTTTAACCACTTCCTTACTGGGCACTTAAACCCCCCTCCTGCCCAGACCAATTTTTGGCTTTCAGCCCTGTCGCATTTTGAATGACAATTGCGCGGTCGTGCGATGTTGTACCCAAATAAAATTTGCGTCCTTTTTTTCCCACAAATAGAGCTTTCTTTTGGTGGTATTTGATCCCCTCTGCGTCATTTCTGATCGCCGCTATAAACATAAAATGAGCGACAATTTTGCAAAAAAGAACAATATTTTTTACTTTTTGCTAAAGTACAAATCCATTAAAAAAATTATTCATCGGTTTTGGCCGACATATATTCTTCTACATATTTTTGGGAAAAAAAAAATCGCAATCGGCGTATATTGATTGGTTTGCGCAAAAGTTATCGCGTCTACAAACTGGGAATTGATTTATGGCGTTTTTATTATTTTTTTTTTTTTTTACTAGTAATGGCGGCGATCTGCGATTTTTAGCGGTAATGCGATATTGGGGGGGACATGTCGGAACATTTTGACACTTTTTTGGGACCAATGACATTTATTCAGCGATCAGAAATTTAAATGTCCACTGATTACTGTATAAATGTCATTGGCAGTGAAGGGGTTAACCTGGGGGGGCAGTGTAGGAGTTAAATATGTTCCCTGGGTGTGTTCTAACTGTGGGGGGGCATGGCTGGTTGGGACATAACAGATCTAACTGATCCCAGTGACAGGGATCAGTAGATCTGTCATGTCCCCTGTGAAAGAACGGGGAACCGCCGTGTTTACAACGGCGGTTCCCTGTTCTGAGGCTCCTGGAAGTGATCGCGGGTCTCGGGCGGACATCGAGTCCGCCCGACCCGCGGGCACGCTCGCGCAGCGTGCGGCGCGCGCACGCGCGCGCCGCCGCTGCCGGCGCGCGGGAGCATGCGCAGTGGGAGGACGTCCATGGACGTCCTCCCGGCATTTCAGGTCCGCGCTGGAGCCGTATTTCGGCAATAGCGCGGACCTGGAGGGGTTAAAAATGCGAAAAAACATGCAAAACTGCCGGTAATATAATGCTAATAAAAGCTGAAAAAAATCACTGAAAAGCTATTGACGTTTTTAGGATGTTTTTTTAACGTCCTGTGTGCATGAAACCTTAGGGGGCTGAAGGGACTGCTGCACACAGAAGGCTTTTTATCTTAATGCATAGAATGCATTAAGATAAAAACCTCCTGCCTTTACAACCACTTTAAAATTAAAAATATGTCCACGTTCTATTGTCTGGGACATAACGTGATGTATCCAGGTGGCATTTGTGAAAAGCCATGAAGAAACCATAGTGAGTAGACGAAAATAAAATCAGTATGTTTGTTAAAGTGGTTATCAACCCGTGACAACCACTTTAACCTACTGGTAAGCCTATAATAAGGCTTACCTGTAGGTGCCCTGCATATCTCCCAAACCTGCACAGTTCAGGAGATATGCAGTGTACTAAATGTGTCGACATCATTTCGGCACATGCGCAGTGAAGAAACGGCCTCCGTGCCGTTTCTTCACATCGTGCCGTGACTGGCGGCTCCCGCGCGCATGCATGGTAGTGATGTCACGCGACTCCGGCCAGTCACCTACTTCCATTAGACCCTTTGCCCGATGTTGCAACATTGTTTAAAATCATGGATTCATTCCTTTATCTAGAAATAAATATTTATTCTTGTCCAAAGCATTATTTGTCTTTGAATATGACTTCTGCAGTTAGTGACCTGCATCTCAAGTGTAAAAGTTGGTGCCATCTCCCACTTTCAGTGGCAGGCCGCATCAACTTAATTAGAATTATATGGCTCCCTCAGCTGCAGTATTTATTATTTTTGGACATTTGGATTTCGAATTGCTGGTTTTGTATTGTTGATGCTTTATTTCTTGAGCTGTTATTGAACGGAGGTTCACCAAGGGTCAAGCTAGAGGTATTATAGGGACCTTAAGATCAAGGTTTGGCACTCCCAAATATGCGACTATATTGTATAGCTGCCCAGATGCAACACTTGACATGTCTTTGGCAATCGTGAATCTATGCAACTAATTATTCAAAATATGTTGGGTAACCTGTTGGTGATCTCGATGCTAGAAGATAGACAGTTATTGTATTTGAAATATTTTCTCATGTTTTTAATGATCCAAAAAATTGGGAACATGGTTGAATCCATGTTTAAAGCGGAGCTTCACCCAAAAGGGGAAGCTCGCTTGTTTGCACCCTCCACTGCCACACTTGGCACTTTTTGGGGGAAAGAGAGAACGGGTACCTGGTTTTGACATCTGAGCCGTATGTTAGGCCCCTGCTCCTTCTCCCGCAGTTTTCTGGGACAGATCTCAGGTCCCAGAAGACTAAGAGGACCATTCACAAGGCACAGGTCGCACATGTTCAGTAGGAAACTGGCTGTGAAGCCGTGAGGCTTCATTTCCTGTTTCCCTTACTTGCTATGCTGGTGCCTGCACCCGAAGTGGATTGAAGAATCAGTTAGAGTGAGGACATTGTTGGATTCCTGGACAGGCAAGTGTCCTTATATTAAAAGTCAGCAGCTACAGCATTTGTAGCTGCTGACTTTTCATTTTTTTGTGGGGAGCCTGAAGCTCCTCTTTAAGTATAAGTGATTTTACATATACACCCCTTTGTGGGAGAACGATACTTTGTTGGAGGTTGCTAAATTAGGTATTTTTGAACAGTGGCAATCCAAGGCATAATATATGTTTATCAGTTTTTTGAGGATAATGTTTTGAAATATTTTTAAAGGGTAACTCCACTTTCGTGGGAAAAAAATAGCAAATAAAGAAAAAAATAATATAGTGTGTACAATTGCGATGCAAGTCATATTGTAATTGAAGATCATTAAAATTTGCATTTCCTTTTCAATCTGCAGCTGCTGTAGTTTTCTCAGAATGCATTGCAATATGGCTGGCTACCTGGAGTTGTCCTGTACACAGAATGTGTACTGACTACTCCCTAGAAACATCATTTCCTGCTTGTGTGATTGGCTCACCAATTTTCCCAGAAGTCTGCCTAAGATACAAGTCAGATTTCAGGCATCCCCCGCAACAAAAAAGCCATTTTTGGAGAGATGCTTTTAATAGAAGTAAATGTAAAGGGATGCAGGCCAGGCAGATTTCCTTATTAGTTCCCAGCAGCTGCACAGCTGAAAGATAATTATGAAACCACTTCCATTAGACCCACTCAGTACAGAGGCACAGAGAAACACAGAGGGATTCCTTCAGAATAACAAGAATAACAAATGGTAGGAATCTGCAACAAAGGTTGTTATAATCCTTGCAATGTACATAGATCAGTCAGAGAGGAATGTTTTTTTTCTTAACAAAAGTGGAGCTACGCTTTAACAATCACAAGACAAGTTTCAAATCCCTAGAACCAGCTTTTTATCAATATCTCCAAGTTCGGCATGCTATGCGTTCCCAACAGAAGCAGTTGGCTTAGATTACATACCCCCACAGAGTTGCTTAGGGTAGTCAATGCTTCTTCTAAAAAGGGGTAATGTGTCTTATATACAGTACTGTATATCTAAAGCTGCTTGATTTTCAAATAACTCTGGCTTCCTTACCCCATAAGGCTAAATTGGAAGGATGTAGGCCCTATACTTGAAGATCGATGGGAATTTATTTTACGAATTGTCCTTAACAAATCTTTATTTCCAGTAGGATGACCCAGAAATACTGAATATACCACACAAAACTTATGGGACACCCAAGCTTAGATAAAGAGAATCTCCTCTTTGTTCTAGATGTCTTTGAGATCCAGGCAATTTGAAATGTTGTGGCATTGACCTAAATTGTTTAGATATTGACACAAAATACTGTGTATGATATTCCTTTCACTGGACTTGTTTGTGTTCTGGGTGGGTTGAACTTTTTAGAGGGGAATTTCTCTTTAATGTTGGTCGTTAATCGCCTTCTGTTTTTGGCAAGAAAATTAGTGGCTTTTGTCAGCGCCTCCCGCAGTTGATGACTGGATAAAGGAGGTAAATATTGTTCTTTATCATGAAAAATGAACATATCAAGAAACAGGATGCCCTAATAAAATTTGGAAAAATGTGGCTGCCATGGTTAAATGCATCTCAGGTTGCACCAATGAAACTCTTCTTTTTTTGTGTTATGCTTGTGCCTGTATGTTATTATTGTAATTTGTCTAATTGTACATGCAGTGTTTTATGTATTTCTATGTAGGAAAAAGCTGTTTTTTTAATATTGCTTGAAGGGGCACATCTGTACAATGTATACTACAAAACATAAAGGTCTGGTGTATATTTTGGGCGTTATCCCTGGACAATTTTTTGTACATAGTACAGGAGTGCTGATTGTTAGGATGCTGGTGGATGCCAGCCCCTTAAAAACCAAGAGCACTTTTTGCGATTCGGCACTGCGTCACTTTAACTGACAATTGCGCGGTTGTGCGACGTTGTACCCAAACTAAATTTGTGTCCTTTTTTTCCTACAAATAGAGCTTTCTTTTGGTAGTATTTGATCCCCTCTGCGTCATTTCTGATCGCCGCTATAAACAAAAGAAGAGCGACAATTTTGCAAAAAAACACAAATTTCTTACTCTTTGCTAAAATACAAATCCAAAAAAAAATATAAAAAAAAAAATTTTTCCATCGGTTTTTGCTGATTTATATTCTTCCTCATATTTTTGGTAAAAAAAAAATCGCAATCGGCGCTTATTGATTGGTTTGCGCAAAAGTTGCCGCGTTTACGGATGATGAGATTTAATTTCTGGGGTTTTTATTTTTTTTATTTTTTACTAGTAATGGCAGCGATCTGCGATTTTTAGCGGTACTGTGATATTGCAGCGGACATGTCGGACCATTTTGACACTTTTTTGGGACCATTGGCATGTATACAGCGATCAGTGCTATAAAAATGCACTGATTACTGTGTAAATGCCATTGGCAGTGAAGGGGTTAACCTGGAGGGGGCGCTCTAAGGGTTAACTGTATTCCCTGGGCGTGTTCTAACTGTATAGGGGCTGGCCTGGCTGGGGGAAGGGAGTAATCACAGCTTCCATATATAGGAAGCCTGTGATCACAGCCCATCCCCCTCTAACAGAACGGAGATCCGTGTTTACTTACACAGACCTCCGTTCTTTCACTGCAGGAGGGGGCATCGCGGGTAGCCGGCGGCGATCGAGTCCGCCCTACCCACTCTCTGCCCCCTCCCCAAACACAGTGAGTGTGCCTCCGGTGGCGCGCGCTCACAGTGAGGGATATCGTAGCCGCCATCATATGGCGGCAGTTTGCGATATCGAGCCACTCTGTTGTCATCAGCCTGCGGTCGGCAAGTGGTTAATACTGCTACTCAAAAGTGTTACTAAACCTAAAAACGTTTACCTTAATGCATTGTTTGCATTAAAGTAAAAAATGTTTTCAGTGTCCCTGTGCCCTCCCTTCCCTGTGTGAAGGGGAAGAGAGGGGAGAAAAGATCAGTGCTGTGCAAGACTGCATCTATTCTGCCCTTTCTCTTCACACAGCATTCGAGCAGCAGCAGGAGCCATTGGCTCTTGCTGCTGTCAATCAGAGGAAGTGGGGGGGCGGGCCTAAGTCCCACTGTGTAAGTCTATGGAGCGCAGCTCTGTAGATACACAGATCGGGAGCGCAGGGACTACCTCTCCCCATAGCCAGCAGCTGGCTATGGTAGTCCCGCTGAAAAAGAGGAGGAGCCAGGACCCCAGAAGAGGAGGATCAGGGCCACTCTGAGCAATACCATTTCACAGAGCAGGTAAGTATAACATGTTTGTTATTTTAATGTAAAAAATGGAGTTTAGTAACACTTTAATATGATTTTTCTCTACAGTCAGTCCAAAACAGAAGCTCATCTCTACCTGTGACATATCTGTATTTGCTATGCATAGTTACTTTTTTAGTAATGCCTAACTACCTGCCATGTCTTTATCACCCCCACATTTTGGTGATAGACATAAGCTGGAATATAAAGGTATGTAACGCATCTTTGTTTCTTAGAAAACAATGTCAATTTGCCTGGGCTGGAACAATACATACAGTATGCAAGTTTAGGCGTTTCTAAACCCAAAAACAAAAATGTAAACTATTGCAGCTTGCCCTTTCTTAGATGTGGTGGCTGCAATAAAGTGATTGTAAACCCTCACCTTGTAAAACAACCTATTCAGTTTAAAATAGAAATGAAAGGTAAAACAATTTTAAAGATATATATATATATATATATATATATAAAAACAGTCCGCCTCAGCTCACCTCAGCCTATTCCCATGCCATCACACACTTCAGTTGGATTTGTCCATACATGTCCACTTAAACATGTGCTGTGTCGTGATGGTCTGGCCTGACCGTGGCTGCTTTCCTCTGGTGTCTTTGGGGGGGATTTCCCGCCTCAACCTCAGTGTGGGCATTTGTCTGTGGCTCTTATCGTTTCCCATTTCCAGGCTGGATACAGCTTGGGTAGAAGTTTTGTGAGCCTTTAACATGATATTTTTATTATATTTTCTATCCATCCTGGTGAAGGTGTGGATATACTAATGGACGACTTTTTACACATTTTTCTAGTACCAGCTCATTTTTATTAATTTTTTTTAATAGATTTTATTGAAAAATGAGACCAGATACAAACAGAGCAATGTAGGGCACCATCTCATTTTATAATCCTGATGAGTGTCTGAAATGCCACGAAACGTGTAGAGTCCCCATAAAGGGTGCCAAGACTAGCCTGACTTTTACCAAGTTTTGCATTCAGCATATTAATTTAATTTTTAAGTGTACGTTATACGTATTTATTCATGATTTCTTTGGGCCAATCATGTTCTCATATTAAGTGTATGGACACTGCGTGCATTTAACGTATTATGCTTATTGACTCTGTATCATGTTAATCATTTATATATAATCATGTCTATGTATGTATCCCATGATTAAAATTACATTTATTAATTACATATGTGTTTTTGAGACCATGATGATATGCTAAATGTGAATATGGCAATGGTACCTCTGAAACATGAATCACATGCACATGGTCATGTGGTATTATTCATCCACAATGACACGCCTCATTTAAAGCCCCATATTTCTCTTCCCTTTTTTGCCTTACATATTCTTTAATTTAGTTTTCAGGATAAGAACATTTTCAGCAAGTACACAAAATACCTTTTGATCTTGCCAAAAATGTGGTGTCCTTATTACCTCTTGTGAGCTGAAAGGAAAGCAAGAACCTGTCTTGGGTAAATTACTAGTACCATTAATCCACCATGTAATGGAGATGAATAAAGACAGACAAGTCCAGCCTGTGTGACAACCACGGCTACCACGTAGATACAATGGAGGAAAAAGCATAGACATGATGGGATAGGAATTGTATTATTTGTAGAATCACCAGGTGAAAATAAAGCCAAAACAAATCTGAACAAAATTAAAGCAAATGTAGCCACTACATCTAAAGACTAGCAAACTGCAATATATAATACATTGTATTTTTGGCTTTGGGTTGGGATACACTTTGATTTAGACAAGATTAATGTAGCTGCAGACTTTCACATTTTACTGCCCTTGTGTTCCCTTGCAGTTTGTTCATTATTGCCACCACTACACCCACTTTTGCTATGTTAGGCATTGCATTCCAGGTCTGAGTAATTGAGATAAAAAATGAACTCACGTGATTAGCCATAGCTCGGAAGTTGAATCTCAAAGGCACACCTTTGGGAGGAGGTCCTGATGGCCGAACTCCTGCTTTCCTAAATTTAGCACCAGATTGCTTCATTCCTGGTTTGATGGATCTGTGGCATTGATTGAATTAGAGGAACATTGGTTTTCTAGAAATGACATAGCCTAGACAGCATTTGCGCAATAGAACCAAAATATGACAAATCCAATTATCAATACAGCAAAGGGGTTCAGTAATTCAAAATGGCAAATTTAACATTCATACCAAAAACAAAAACCAATAAATTCCTGCGCTCCAATTCCTCTACCAGATGTCAAACCATGTAGCAAGGGTATTTAGTCCAACATGGAGTCTCTAAGAACATAGTGGTTAGTCAGCACTAATGGTCTTGCTGCCCTCTTCAGGATCATGGGAATCCAAATTTACTACAAAGAAAACACAAACAAGAGGGGCGCACCGATCTAGTGCAATACCATTAAAAATGTTTATTAAAAATGTAAGATAAAATCCATATACTCCCAAACGGAGCAGATAGCAAGGCATTTAAAATGAATACACCTCCAATGGAGTAGACAGACAACACCTCAGCAAAGGGACCGGACGGTGTCCGTATGGCCAGGCTAATGCGTTTCCAGGGCGAATCCTCTCCAATGAGGCTCTGATGAAGAGGGTCCGCCCTGGAAACGCATTAGCCTGGCCATACGGACACCGTCCGGTCCCTTTTCTGAGGTGTTGTCTGTCTACTCCGTTGGAGGTGTATTCATTTTAAATGCCTTGCTATCTGCTCCGTTTGGGAGTATATGGATTTTATCTTACATTTTTAATAAACATTTTTAATGGTATTGCACTAGGTCGGTGCGCCCCTCTTGTTTGTGTTTTCTTTGTAGTAAATTTAACATTCAGCAAGGGGGCACAAATATTAACAGCATGCATAACAAACCAATCAGATTTCAATGTTAATCATTTTAGAGCAGTCACAACAGTCAATAATGATTTCTGTTTCCTATGTGTTATTTCATGTTGCTCTTCTTCTTAATAAAGTGGAACCGAGATTCTATACTACTTGCTCCCAACCTACAGCATACAAATGCATAATAACAGACTTTAGATCAGCACTTAACTTTTTTTTCAAGGTACACCACCAACTCCTTGTACCTTTGTTTACATCTGAATCCTAGTCAGTGGGAGCACAGTATTGTGCATGCACATGCTATGTCCTTGTTGGGCTGTTCATAAATCTATTGATCTATGGGCCACCCATTACAGCCTATGAAGAGGTGAGTAGTATTACACCACCAAACATTGCCGGCTCAGATGTAGGCAAAGCTGGAATGCAACATAGGTGTTGCCCACTACCTGGGAACAAGGTAAGGTAAGACCTGAGGTCTGTTTTGTATTTATACTTGTTGAGGAGAACAGGGGAGCACTTGGAACAAGTTAGTATATCATTTTATTTCCACTTAAAACTTGAACCAGCAAATCAGAGGTGGGTAAGCTTCTAAAAATCTGCCAAGTCTGCCAACAGTTCATCAGTTTTCCTTCTGTGAATCAGTCTGCCCATTAGGATTTGCATTTTTTTTCTTTTATTGTCCTAATAAACTGAATAAACTGAAAAGGGGTCTTCTGTACTCCTTACTCATTCACTAAGGTGCAAGTCAAGTAAAAAAAATGACAATTTAATAGAATGAAGAACAAGTATTTAAACTGTTCTGCACTAGAGCTTCCTGTTAACATCAACAAATGACATATTCGCTATTGTCACAATGATTGACTTCCTGGCCAATCAGGAAGCGGGTCCTGAGACCCGTCACCTGATTGGCTGAAAGGACAGGTGATTCTATTGGATACCTAGTAGGAGGAGGGAGGAGACGCACGATGGAAGGCGCGGTGATGCAGAGGAGGAGACGCGATGGAAGCTGCCGCCCATCGCCTGTAGGAGCAATGCCCGCCCGCAACCTAGATGAGGTAAGTGCGGGGCTGGATGACCCACCGATCAATCCCATGGGGGGGGTGTGCGGGGGGAACCAACCGAGGGGGGGAGCAAAAAAGTCTTATGTAAAACCTAAGGTTAAAAGTCCAAAAACACATGTGATAGGAACTATAAATTAAAACTTATGTATGGAAAATTATAAAGTTAAAAATTAAAAATTGGAAATTAAAAACAGATAAAATGAATGGGAATAGGGGTGTCTTCCAGTCTGGTCATACACAGGGAACTCTAAACTATAATAGGCCTTCACATGGGAATCATATATAGCACTTACAAAAACTTCATATATAAAGTGTGTACAAATGTAAAAAAGTAAAAATGCAGTACTCAATACAAATGGAAAAACATCCAACTTTATCATTATCCATACATAATTTTAATTAATAGTTCCCATCACATGTGTTCTTGGACTTTTAACCATAGGTTTTAAACAAGACTTTTTTGCTCCCTCCCTCCCCCACTTATCAGTTTCAGTCCTTAGTGTTATAAATGGTGCTTTGCTGGCGGGACGGCTAGCCTGAAGAAGGAGATGTTGCCTCTGAAACATTGCTACCAGCCCCATCCAGCTTTTTTGTTTTCTCCTCTTGCCATATGATGGTCATGTGACTCCCCCTTGCTGCTGACGTGGCCGTCACCTGAAAGTCTCAGGTGGTCCGGCTCTCACAGCGCGGTCCCTGTGTGTGGTTTACACCTGCTGCGGTGTCCTACTGCTCCATCGCACGGCCCATCTGGTGGTCTGGCAGGCTGTCCATGGCCTCCCTTCTCCCATCTGCCTTTCACCACCTTGGATTGACATCTGTGCCACACAACATTCCCATTAGCAGTCTTCCAGACCGTCTCCTGCACCGCAGTTCAAGGGTTGTCCTGACATGCTGCTAGCAAGATTTTATCATGTAAGTTGATGCAATAAATTTCTTGGTGTTTTTATTCAACTCTGACCTGGCACCCATTTCTCTCCTTCTGGACTTGAACAGGGATGCTGTCAAATCTAGTTTACTAGGTGGTAACTAGCCTGGTCAATTGTTAGGGGGATCTCCTGATTCTTTTCCTAACTCTGAGTTTGATGCACCTCTCTCCTCTGCCACTGCTACTTATGGCATTGGAATGATAAGGTGCATATGAACCTGGAAGATGAATGGATAGGTTGCTCTAGCCAATTGGCAGGCGTTTTCTTGGGCCCCATAGACTGCTGGGAGAGTCTATTTATTTGGAAGGAGTCAGGTGATTGGTGTTCTGTGTCACCCGGACGGCTATCTGGGTGGACGTGGGTTGAAGACTCCGGTTGCTAGGCTAGATGCCTGGGACCTATCTGGGAGCGCCTGGTTGCTAGCCAGTCTGAGGCCTACCCAGGAGAAGCAGCAGCAGCGTGGGATTGGGGCTTCATGTCGGAAGCCTAACCAAGTTGCACGGGCTCTGCCGGCTGGAGAACCCCTCTTTGTCGGAGGTGAAGTGTCACGTACCTGGTGGTAGAGTCTGGCTTATGCGGGGGCAACCTCTCTTGCGGCCCTGGTTCGAGAACCCCTGATAGTGGGAACAGGGAGCTCAGGAGCACAGGGGGCGATCAACGGCTGGGCCTAACTTAGTGATGAGAGAACAAACGTGCTCGAGGTCACCTGAAGGCAGATGGTCGATTCCTGACAGGTCGGGAGCACGGGGGGACACGAGGACTCGAGGGACAAGGGTGATAGTCCCCAAGAGCTTGGTCCCGGCGTTCTCTCCAACGGGGGCGTATTCGGTCTGAGATGGTGGTCCATGCACTGTGAAGTGGAGGCTGTTTCTCCCCAAGAGGTCGGCCGTCTCGGGCACGTTGAACCAATCCGAAGGCTGTACTTC
>BLSH010151141.1:912096-927765 GCA_018402905.1 Glandirana rugosa | reverse complement strand
ATAAAGTGTGTACAAATGTAGAAAAGTAAAAATGCAGTACTCAATACAAATGGAAAAACATCCAACTTTATCATTATCCATACATAATTTTAATTAATAGTTCCCATCACATGTGTTCTTGGACTTTTAACCATAGGTTTTAAACAAGACTTTTTTGATCCCTCCCTCCCCCACTTATCACTTTCCGTCCTCAGAGTTATAAATGGTGCTTTGCTGGCGGGACGGCTAGCCTGAAGAAGGAGATGTTGCCTCTGAAACATTGCTACGAGCCCCATCCAGCTTTTTGGTTTTCTCTTCTTGCCGTATGATGGTCATGTGACTCCCCCTTGCTGCTGACGTGGCCGCCACCTGAAAGTCTCAGGTGGTCCGGCTCTCACAGCGCGGTCCCGGTGTGTGGTTTACACCTGCTGCGGTGTCCTACTGCTCCATCGTACGGCCCATCTGGTGGTCTGGCAGGCTGTCCATGGCCTCTCTTCTCCCATCTGCCTTTCACCACCTTGGATTGACATCTGTGCCACACAACATTCCCATCAGCAGTCTTCCAGACCGTCTCCTGCACCGTAGTTTAAGGGTTGTCCTGACATGCTGCTAGCAAGATTTTATCATGTAAGTTGATGCAATAAATTTCTTGGTGTTTTTATTCAACTCTGACCTGGCGCCCATTTCTCTCCTTCTGGACTTGAACAGGGATGCTGTCAAATCTAGTTTACTAGGTGGTAACTAGCCTGGCCAATTGTTAGGGGGATCTCCTGATTCTTTTCCTAACTCTGAGTTTGATGCACCTCTCTCCTCTGCCACTGCTACTTATGGCATTGGAATGATAAGGTGCATATGAACCTGGAAGATGAATGGATAGGTTGCTCTAGCCAATTGACAGGCGTTTTCTTGGGCCCCATAGCCTGCTGGGAGAGTCTATTTATTTGGAAGGAGTCAGGTGATCGGTGTTCTGTGTCACCCGGACGGCTGTCTGGGTGGACGTGTGTTGAAGACTCCGGTTGCTAGGCTAGATGCCTGGGACCTATCTGGGAGCGCCTGGTTGCTAGCCAGTTTGAGGCCTACCCAGGACAAGCAGCAGCAGCGTGGGGTTGGGGCTTCATGTTGGAAGCCTAACCAAGTTGCACGGGCTCTGCCGGCTGGAGAACCCCTCTTTGTCGGAGGTGAAGGGACCAAGTGTCTAAGGGAGGACAACCATTCCTGTTGCCAGAGGCAAAGTGTGAACCAGGGTCAGAGGTAAAGGGGAAACTATTGCCCTCAAGGGACAATGCTTCTGTTATCAGAGGCCAGAATTCAGAGTCTGAGTACCAGAGCAGCCTTTTTCACCAACTGGGGACGGTGGAGAAGTTGGGAAAGTTTCAGCGGAAGTCAAGCTAGGAACCGAGCAGAATAGAAGAAGACGCTTGCAAAAAAGTTCAGCAGTTAGGCTAAATAGCTGAGTAAGGAACCCAGCAGGTAGCGTGGGGATGCTTGGAAGGTACAGCAGTTGGCTGTGTGAAGTTCGAGGGACCCAGTGGCAGTGGGAGTCCAAAGAGTCTTGTTAAGAGACTGAGTTTAAGTTCATGAAGCTACAGTGGGAGGCTGTAAGATGGAGGCCAGGTCTATACAACAGGGATGCCAAGTATGGTATGTGTATCGATCTAGTCCAAAGTACAAGTTCAATAGCAAAGAAAATAGTTCTCGTCAGGCACAGTTCAGTGGGAGGGCCTGCAGTAACCCACTCTGTGAGGATATATGTCAGCTGTCCCTGGCTCTGGAGGGCATCATTAGGCCTCTAGAGACCAGAACTATGGCTACACAAATAATGCAGAAGACCCCAAATTTACCAATTTACACTTTTATTTGTGGTTTACAAACTCAGAATGCACAAATCTCCTTGATATTATTTGCAGTGTTGAGTTCAGTATTCTGGGAGATCCCTTCATACACAGTGGTAATTTTATTTAAAAAGAAAAAACAGTTTGGCTTCATTCACAAAGGTGTCTTATAGACTATGACTGGCCTGTTTGTAAATATTACTTGAGCTGCCAGGTGCTGTGTGCACTCGGCCAATGTAAGTGTATGGGGATGCAGCATCTGCACAGACAGTCGCTTGTCCTAATTTGACAGGCATGCAGGTGAACGGTCCCCCGAATGCATACTGCCTGCATGCAGTACCTGGTAGATCAAGCTGCATGAACAAACTGTAATGGCCAGTTATAGGTGGGGGCATGTGACATCTGTTTGTATTGTTGATATATTGGTGAGGCAACACACTGACACCTTAGCCGCCATTGCGCAATGTGCTGGGTGTTCAGTGTGTTCCTGTACCTTTAAGGAGGGTTGGGCTCCTCCAGTCACCTGCCCTACAGCTATCCATTAAATGACATGTGCTTCCATTGTGGAGACTCTTATACAGAGAGAGGTTCTGCAGTATACAGGGTGCCTTGTCGCCGGCCTGCAGCTTACACATGCATTTGCAAATGTGTGTAACCAAACCCCTGTTTTTAACACATACTGTTAGCCAGGTTAATTCGGTTGGTCACAAGCTGGTTAGTAAGTTGAGCTTGGAAATTCTTTGGTTTTTGTTTGACATGCGTCTGCCCTTCCAGTGCTCCTCACTGTAATGGCCAGTTATAGGTGGGGGCATGTGACATCTGTTTGCATGAACAAACAGCCTATTCACAGTATATGGACCTCAGTACAAGTGTGAATGAGGCCATATATGTGGTACATAAACCAGTCCCATTTTCTCAGACCCTTTTTTCAGATTACAGGTATTGCAGAAAAGTTTAGCGATGAAAGGTTTAAAACTGTGAAGGGCTCACTTTTTGTACAACCTTTGTACGCTCACAGCCCTCTTGTTTGGAAATACTCGTATGCCTGGTATACTTGAGGGGGCAAATATTGTTATTTCCATAGAAAAGAAAAGCAAAAATAGAGTAGACCAGCTGATATTTTAGCAGATCGATATGTGGCACACTGTGGTCAAATTATCATCCAGCACTCTGTGTGGTGTGGGTGTTTTTACATCCCTATATGCGCATGGGGGCTTGACTGCCTGTTGCCCATCTCCCGGGAGCTGCAATGCACTCTCTGCTTCCCCCCCACACCCCTCCTCCTTCCCTGTCAGGTCTGTTGGAGGGGCAGGGGTGGACGGGCCTGCCGACAATGCATCAATGCCACGCCCACTCTCCACGCCTGGAAATCCACCCAGGTGTCACATGACTGGAGTGTTTTGTTACCATCCCGGCTGACTACCCTGGGGTGGTGGTCCTTGGCCGAGTGGACGGCTGTCCGCCCGGGCTTGGGCGCTGACCTCCCCCTCCCTCGTCATGCCCATGTGATGCTGGGCGGGGTGGGATGGATTGTCGGGCCATTTAAACTCGGGCTGAATGCAGGTAATATCTCAATTAGCACTGACTACACATGCCAGCGCTTGGTGTGGATTTCAAGCCTGAGGGAACACTTATTAGGTAACCTGTGCAGGTCACCTTACTACTTATTTAATGTTTTTCTGCACTGTTCATACTTCTTCTCTGTCATGGTGGTGACTAGTGGGTCTGTTTACTATAGCATTTACTATAGCATCACTGCGTCAACTTTCCTATTTTACATTTCTGATTCTCCTCACCTTGGACACTTCACTTTATTTGTCTGTTGCTTGGGTTCCTTTTCCTCATGCATACTTCACTTCCCTTTACATCCCTTTACCCTACACATCTCTCTTTACACCCACAGGAGCGGGAGCCTATCGGCTTCGCCCCCTTTATTGCCAGCATCTCGGATGGTCTGACCTGTGGTCCCGGTGTGCCGCCGTCCCTACGTGCCCTCAGCTCCCTGGGTGGTCCTTTCCCCCTTGTCACGCACTCCATGTAAGTATAGACAGGGTTGTACTCTGTTTATCCCTTTTCTCCATAACTACTATTATATTGCTATTGCTTTGATACATTTTTTATATCATTGGTCAACATGCATTTTTCTGTAGATCTTCACAGCATGCACCCCTGAAGAGTGGGTATTACTCCCATGAAACGTGTCGGATATACAATAGATGCTGTGTGTCCAACCAGATGATTTTATGGGTTTCTCTACATATTTTTATTTATGATTCTTATGATGTTGATTCTCATTCACCGACCACATGGCAGGATGTTTTCCCATTTCATTATCATGCAGAAGTGTGTAGATGTTTTTTATATATATATTATCAATGTAATCTATGCTCCATATATATGTTTTTATGCATGTGCAATGTTGTACTGTTTTTATGTTGGTACTTACCTTTTTGACTCATGAAAGGATAATAAAACCCTTTTTTCTACCATATTGTCTGCTGGTGCCGGCCAACAATCCTCATTTAAAGTCCTAAGCTCCTCCTTATCTTTTCCTCTCGGAAACAGGATGGAGATGTATATTACTACATCTCATTTAAAGTCCCACAATGTCCTCAAATGGTAGCTGATATTTTAGGGTATTCAAAATTCTCTAACTCATGTTTCATTTCATACAGATGTCTACTTAAAAAGAAAATCATTAAACCATACTCACTGTGGGCCTCGATTTGCTTTAGGGTTAGGGACAGATACTGTTAGAGTTGTTCCAAAGCCCTCATCATTCTGCCACCTGTCAACAAAATACATGAAACATCTCAAATTCTAGTTGTTAAATTTGACATATACATACAAATAAACTCTATACATACATGCACTGCATATAGCAGATCCATGTATACTGTACATATAGACATATAAGCACAAACCTTCTGGTGTTCAGTTGCCTGTTACCACGGTTCATCTTGAACTGCTGTGTTAGCTGGAAGCAAACAACATAAAAAGGGTTATATTTCAGTAAAGTAACCAATACTAGTTATACCATTGATTCACTCGATTACTAATTCTGTGCTGAAAAAGTTCTACGAATTACATTTTTAAAATTAGCCATATGGCAGGAGTGTCCATCTAAAATGTCACACCCTCATTTCATTTATTGGCCCTTGTGCCAAGACACTTTGGTCACAGGGATATGTAGTCTGTTCTGTCAAATCACGTTATGGATCTGGAACATGTACCCAAGACTCAAGCACACATACAGAACAACAGAAGTACAGACTATTTTGTGCACGGGGGGTAAGATTTTACAAGTAAATATTTAATATTTTAAAATGAATTACTGATTACTAAAGTAAAACCTTGGTTTGAGAGTAACTTGGTTTGAGAGCGTTTTGCAAAAAAGCAAAATTTTTAACAAATTTTGACTTGATATACAAGCGATGTCTTGATATACGTTTGATATAAGTAGTGTCATGTCACAACTTAGTATAAAAGAGAAGAGAGGTGCCTCTAAGTGTAGCAATATGGTTACATTTAATGAAGGTACAACATTTAGCAACTCACATAGTTGTTGATTAAAACAGGCACATCTAAGTATGCAGGCATCCGGGGTAAAGCTGTCCACATAGACCATCCTCCGCACCGCCATCGGCGTCATCCCTTCTACGCTGCGCTCCATGAGCACTTCAAGCCTTGCTTTCAGATCGCTCTACTGCAGGGTAGTCTTCCTGGTCACAACTGCATACTGACAGTGGTGATAGCCGGTGGTGCAGAGGATGGTCTATGTGGGAAAATGATGGTTTTTGATACAATTTTCCAGTTTCCTGGTGCTCACATGGCAACCTACAAGTGATAAATAACTAGCTGATAGGGAGGGTGATGCTGAAAATGGAAAATCGTATTAGCATAAGACATGAATGCCTGAACAACTCTTCTGCCAAAGTCAACCGTGGTGAGATGCTGGAGATCTATGTTGCAGTGCAGGTGGAAGGTAAAATGCGATGACCTACTAGATGCTCTGCAGAGAGTCTCTAAGGAGATCCTTGCGTGTGCTGCCCTCAAGATCAAGATAAATCTTGTTAAATTAGCTCTAACTACTGCTGGTGGCTCCTGTCCAAAATCCTTGTAAGCCCCCTGGACAGCCTTTACAATCCAGGATGACGGAGTCCTTAAAGATGCTTCTTTCAGTCCATCGGAAGTCCTGAACAAAGAAGTTGCTTGAAGGTATGCTTTTAGAGTTCCGGGCATGTCAAGTTTATGTGGAAGCACCCACTCATTTGTCAAATGAAAGACCAAAGCCACCTTGGGGATGAAGTGCTGGAGTAATCAGAGCAATACTCTGTTTGGAAAGAACAGGAAGTAACGCAGGCCATACATGGAGTTAACTTCGTTCCTGCAACCACGAGCAGACAATATAGACAATGTAGACAGGGGAATCCCTCCTGCCGAGCAATTGTATTCTCTTGGCGGGGAAGCAGGGGAAGCTATCCCCGCCGGGAGAAGAGTGATTATTGCTAGCTGCTGTACCAGCCACTATCGGTAATTGTATGTAAAATCTGGCAGCTGGTTGTACCCAACTGGATCGATCGATCAACTTGGGTACATTCTGCCTGCCCATACATGGTTCGAATCTCTGCCAGTTCCTGCTGAACCAACTGAGATTCAAACCGTCTATAACTGGCCTAAGACTCTGTGGTGCCAAGCACTTGAGACACTGAAACTCTTCCCCCCGAGGTAATGGCCACTAAAGACTGCCTTTAGTGTAATGGGGAGTGAAGGGGTCATGGGAGAGGACTTCAATGACTGTTATAAGGTCCCACTTTGGGAACACACTCCTTGGAGCTCTTAGCTTTAGCACTGACTTTGTGAACTGCTCAACCAAATGGTCTTTTTTTGTGAAAGCTGAATGCTACAGGGTTTCTCATTTACTCAATAGATTTTACCTGGTCCTGTAGAAGCGGATGGGGGCAGAGCTTTACTACTAGTATGCTGCCATGCAGACTCCAGGAAATAAATCTTTTGGCAGAAAAACAGCTTTGATATAAGTGTTGTAACTGTGTATTTTGTTGCTTGTCGTTCAACTTAAATATGAAGATCTCATCAAATATTTTGCATTTTAATTCATACATCAATTTCCTATAACAGCACTACTTACTCTTCTGTTTTCATTGACTGCATTTCTTCTCTGTTGGCCTTGACCAGTTCTAAACTGTAGTGTCCTGTTTTGTAAATTGTTTCTGCTGTAATAAACATCATCATTATTACTTGTCAAAAATTGGAGATTGTGCTAAGTTTTGCTTTATTCAAATGTTCCACGGTTTCACTATAACAGAGACACCAAAATAACCAAACCTTACCTGCATGCTGTACTACCTGGATACTATGGCATGAGTTTTTTTAGGTAATATTTATATACTTTTGAACATACAGTTTAGAACAATAGGTGAAATGGGTTCCATCTAGATACAATTTCCATTTTTCAATCCATTTTAAAAACAGAAGCATATAACTGGTGCTTGGTGATTGGTCACTAAAGGCACCCAGCACTGTCGTATCAGTGGAAGAGTCCTTAGCCTTGTGCACATTTCGTGACTACAAAACCAAGTGCAGACAATAGACACTAGCATAAGAAATATTCACTAGGTTGATTGTGTCCACGAGGTAGTTTAAATGTAAATATTTAAAAGGAAGTACATAGTCAAAAAGCTAGATATCAGTCCCAGGAGCTTCCTATGAAGTCAGTCATTATTTAAAACAACTCTCTGCTGCTGATTGTTATGAAATGCAGAAATCTAGAGGCGCTTGTACAAAGCTTCCAGTGCATCCACTCAGCTGGAATGCCAGACCACTCAGATCAGGGAAAGTTATAGCACTAACTGATAGTATCAAAACTTTCTAGTCTCTCCTACCTCTACATATTCAACATAGGCATAATTACAATGGTCCCTTAGAAATGTATGGACTGCCAAAACAGCAGTGATCAGAACAACCAGCATTTGGGCACAGTGGGGGCATCTACGTTTTCTTGTTGTAGACAGTCTGAGTCAGGGGTATACTTCCATATGCGGGTGCATGCTTACACTGGGGACGAAGTAGTAGGCCCAAACTGTGTGTTCTACAGCCCTAGAAACCTGTGTGCATGCAGCCCTAAAGTAAAAAAGTCACTTAAAGTGTTACTAAACCCAGGGCCCTGTGTTCACTATATCTGGTGTCCCACAGTACACAGAACATGGAAATACAATTATTTTAGTAAATATAAACATTTTCTCATCAGCAGTATATAGCAGTCTTGTGACCTCTACCAGTGCCTGGTTAAAAAGGAGGTCCAGTCCCCCCCCCCCCCACGAAAATTTAAAATTCAGCAGATACAAATGCTGCAGCTGCTGACTTTTAATATAAGGACACTTACCTGGGAGCCTTCAGATCAGCTGTCGGGTGCAGCCGCCACCATTCCTAGTAAGGGAACCCGACAGTGAAGCCTTTCGGCTTCCCTACTGCGCATGCGCAAAGCGCGCTGTGCTTTCCAATTGGTCCGGCGGTGGAGGAAGGAGCCGAACTTCAATAACAGGTACCAGTTCCCCCCTCCCCCCTAAAAGGTGCCAAATGTGGCACCGGGGGGGGGGGGGAGATAAGCGCAAGTTCCACTTTTAAGTGGAACTCCACTTTAAAGCTTGTAGGAGGAGTGTTCATACTGAAATTGGCTGTCCTATCAGGATGCAGGACCCATTACCCTCTGTCTGGACAGTGTGTTGGCCCTGTGCTGATCACATGCACCCTCCCAAGAAAATAAAAAGACTCTCTAGCAGTTTACACCAAACTGAGCATGTACAGACTGAGGAGGATCTGTGCATACAGGATCAAACAGCCTTTTTACACAATGCAGAGGATTAACCCCTTAGGTTCCACAGTGAGTATAACAAGCATGCTTTACTGCATATACAGACTGATTTTACTGCCGTGGGTTTAGTAAGTTCACTTTTTGAAAAAAAATAATAAATGCACATTTTTTTGCAGGTAAAAAAATGCGCATTTATTATTTTTTATTTTTTTGGAACCTGTAAAGCATTGAGCCAACGATCAGCAAATCGCTGATGCCATGCAGGTCTCCTCCAGATCTGTCAGAGTATCTCTGTGCCCATACATCCCATATGGGCAAGCAGATACAATTTGACAGGAAGAATCAATGAACTACTACGGTGCTCCACAGCACCATGGTAGTTCAATGAGAAGTACAAGCCGACAGCCGCAAAGGATGTTGGGGCTTGTAGTTAATTCACATATAGAACTGTGTGAATGAAAGGCGTGGCTGTGTGGGCGGAGCCCCCCACGGCAGTGCTGATTTCAAAAAGTGAGTTCATATGGGGAACTTCTCCTTGTACTGGGGGGGGGGAGGGGCAGGGGGTGGTGAAATCGCAAAGGGGCTGCAACATTGGGAACATGTTACATGCTCCACCCTAAAAAACAGGTAACATGTTCCCAAAGGTGAACTTATCCTTTAAATTTCCAACCCACATTCTAGTGCTAGGACAGTTATATCACTTCATAGTAAAGACACGTAAAATTAGCTTTGGTGTCCTGTAATATGCATGCAGCCAAGGAGACAGAAGGTGAGAGGCAATGCCTGCTTCCATAGGGGTATTCAGAGAGCTATATCTTTGTCACAGGTTTCCTTTATGTTTGTTTGATGTATACCTTTAAAGTTATTTTCTTATTCTTTCAACATTTAAATGTACAGTTGATGTTTTACAGTTGAAATACGTGTATGTTTATTAATAAAATTGCCAAAAGATTTTTATTTCTGTACAGTCTTGTGATTCCAACACATCGGCCACACTGCACAGCCAGGGAAGATCACTGTATTGGCTGAAATAGCCTTTCCATCTGCTTTACATTTACTGCTTCCAGAAAGTTTTGTGCTAGCAGGACTGGGGTGATGATGCTGATTCTTTTTCCACTGAATAAGCTTTACATGGAAACCTTTATTGCTGAACTGCCAAAGAGTGTCACCTGTCTGTGCAAGTGTGGTAAATGTGTGTAAATCATGACATTTACCTAACAGTTTTATGACTCTTTTGGCAGGTGAAACCACACACAAATACATTTCAATGGTGTTCTTAGCTGTCTGCTTGAAATTCCACTATTGTTTTTTTCCCCTTACCTCCTGGTTATCATCTGTACAGGTACAGCTGATGCTCTGTATTTCTTTGTGATCCGCCTTGCCTTCTGTGATTGTGCTTGTCCCAAGTTCTGAGAACTCTGTCAACATTGTAAAAGCAAAGACAACCATTGTTAGGAATTAAGTCACTTGGGGACGTAAAGATAATGGATGTTCTATGGTTGCCTTTTCTATTGTGAAACTATATTTGGATTAAAGGCTAACTCCAGTATTGCTATTAAATAGTTTGTTTGGGCCAAGCTTGTATATTAGGCCTGAGGCACAAGGACATTTAGGCTACATTTACACTGGGGCTCTGCACACTGCCAGTAGCATGCTTTCCGCTCCCGGGCTCTGCACACTGCCAGCAGCATGCTTTCTGCTTGCGGGCTCTGCACACTGCCAGGCCAGCCTGCTACTAAATGGGGTAAGTGTGGGACTTTGTCCCGACTTGGGGGGGGGTGTCTGCAATGTAGCCTGCCTGTGATATTGGCTGCAATGTACCCCCACCTGTGATACTGGCTGCAATGTACCCCCACCTGTGATATTGGCTGCAATGTACCCCACTAGTGATATTGGCAGCAATTTACCCCTTCTGTGATATTGGCTGCAATGTACCCCCACCTGTGTTATTGGCTGCAATTTACCCCACTTGTGATATTGGCTGCAATTTACCCTACCTGTGATATTGGCTGCAATGTACCCCCACCTGTGATACTGGCTGCAATGTACCCCACTTGTGTTATTGGCTGCAATTTACCCCACCTGTGTTATTGGCTGCAATTTACCCCACCTGTGTTATTGGCTGCAATTTACCCCACCTGTGGTATTGGCTGCTATATACCCCTACCTATGATGCTGGGACTGTATACTGTGTCCTGTGATGCTGAGCTGTATACTGTGTCCTGTGATGCTGAGCTGTATAACGTGTCCTGTGATGCTGAGCTGTATACTGTGTCCTGTGATGCTGAGCTGTATACTGTGATGCTGAGCTGTATACTGTGCCCTGTGCTGCTGAGCTGTATACTGTGTCCTGTGATACTGAGCTGTATACTGTGTCCTGTGATGCTGAGCTGTATACTGTGTCCTGTGATGCTGAGCTGTATACTATGTCCTGTGATGCTGAGCTGTATACTATGTCCTGTGATACTGGCTGCTATATACCCCACCTGTGATGCTGAGCTGTATACTGTGTCCTGTGATGCTGAGCTGTATACTGTGTCCTGTGATGCTAAGCTGTATACTGTGTCCTGTGATGCTAAGCTGTATAACGTGTCCTGTGATGCTGAGCTGTATACTGTGTCCTGTGATGCTGAGCTGTATAATGTGTCCTTTGATGCTGAGCTGTATACTGTGTCCTGTGATGCTGAGCTGTATACTGTGTCCTGTGATGCTGAGCTGTATACTGTGTCCTGTGATGCTGAGCTGTATACTATGTCCTGTGATACTGGCTGCAATATACCCCACCTGTGATGCTGAGCTGTATACTGTGTCCTGTGAAGCTGAGCTGTATACTGTGTCCTGTGATGCTGAGCAGTATACTATGTCCTGTGATACTGGCTGCTATATACCCCACCTGTGATGCTGAGCTGTATACTGTGTCCTGTGATGCTGAGCTGTATACTGTGTCCTGTAATTCTGAGCGTACGTTTTCAACCTCCTCTGAACAATTTTTTTGACAGCTAGAAACCGTTGCTTAAAGCGACTGTTTAGCCGCGTTTTACATGCCACGTTTAGCCACGTTTGCATCTAGAAGCATTTTTTTTTTTAAATGACAAACGCCTCTAAACGAAACGCTGCTAAACGCAAGTTAGGTGTTTAGACACGTTTACAAGCTGTTACAGGCATTTGGCATTTCAAATGCCTCTGAAATTAAGTTTTCCAAAAAAAGCCTCTAAACTCAACTGCCTGGAAACTACCTTAAACGACCCTGTGTGTGCATGTACTGATAAGATAACATTAGGTGAGTTCAGGGACAGCTGTAAAAAAACGCCCAAATGCCTCTAAACCTCCGTATAGAGGAAGCAGTGTAAATGAGGCCTTAGGAGTTCCTGAGTGCCGAGACATAAAATCCCTTGTGCATCCTTAGCACAAGTGAGGGAATGTATCCATTTTCGGACCAGGCCTTTAATAGCACATTTTGTTTGCATGTAACAATCAGTATTTTTTGCTACAAAATTAGTTAGAACCCCCAAACATATATTTGTTTTAAAGCAGAGGCCCTAGAGAATAAATTGGTGGATTTTGCTATTTTTTTTAAGTCACAGAGTATTTGCCTAGCGGTTTTTCAAACAAATTTTTGGGAAAAATACACTTTTGAATATTAATGCAAAAAAACACATAACCCAATTTTTTTTGGTAAAATATAAAAGACAATGCTACACCAAGTAAATAGATACCAAATAAGTCATGCTTTGAAATTGTGCACGCCCATGAGAGGGTAACAAACGACAAATTGTTCAAATTTATGTTGTTTGTCATAACGTCTACAGGCGATGCTTTAAAAGCTTTTACAGATTATCACTTTCAATTTACAGAGGAGGACTCGTACTAGAATTACTGCCCATGATCTGACGTTTGCAGTGATAACTCACATATGTGGGACAATCGCTGTTTGCGTGTGTGCAGGACCAAAGCACACGTTCGCCTTTGCATGCGAGCACCGGGACCGGGGCTGTTTAATTTTTTTTTTTAATTACTCATTTTATTTTATTATTACACTGTTTCTTTAATGCTTACATCCTTGTGACAGCAATAGACAGTGACAGGTACTCTTTATGGAGAGATCTGGGGTCTATAAGACACCAAATCCCTCCTCTGCCCTTAAAAGCATTCAAAACACCAAGATCGGTGGTTTTGAATGCTTTTGATTTTTTAAAAATGGCTCAGTTGACATTTGGATAAACTGGAAGTGATGTCAGGTCATCACTTCCGAGTTACCATAGCAGGGAGCCGATCAAAGCCAATCCCGGCTTTGTTCAGCTTTCTGACCAGCCGGCGCATCTGCTGGTGGGACGGGAGAGCCGCGGTTGGCGGCGGGAGGGGGGCTTCCCCTCCTGCTGCATATAAAAGCAATCCAGCGGCTAGTTAGCCGCTAGGATTGCTTTTACAAGAGAGCTGAACGCCAGCTCTCATAAAAGAACACCGGGGTCATGCCTGCAGCTGCACGCATCATCCCAGTATAACCATCTGAAGTCCAGTGATGTATGGGTAAGTTGCTGGTCTAGAAATGGGTATGCAACCATGGTCAGGTAAATGTTATTGGTTTCTGTTTCTGCCTTTACCCACGCATGTGCATACAGTGCTTCTTCCCGAATGTGCCGATTTTACATTAGAGGGGAGAGGTGCCATACACACACGCTTTGATAACGGTCTATGCAGAAGCCATCAGTGTTTACCAGAGCACCACCGTGTACAATAATCGCTTGTATTGCTGGATGTGCACAGAATGTGTGGCTCCCTGGGCACCAGAAAGGGGAGGGATTGTCATGTGATGTCACAGCTGGTTAGTGTCCATGGGCATGAGACCTAAAATGATCATAACTCGGGCTTATTTCCAGCAGAATAATATAAACAACAATCAGTACCACTAATCCAATAAAAAAGATTATTTTTAAATGGTTATTATAAGATTTATATGATGCCAACAGTTTGTTCAGAGATTTACAAAAGTAGACAGTATGTTACAATACAATTCAAGACAAAAACTTTAGGGGGCTCTAACAATCTAAAAATATATCTACTTTTGAATTGCAGAGAGCAGGAAGTTGCACATAATTCACAGAAGAGACTGGCTGTCTAATCTGGACCCTGCTGCTGTGTTAAAGCCATTGTAAACCGTGGCAGTAAAAAAAAAAAACAACTTTCCCCTGTAAGTCAATTGCATAATGTGCTAGTATGCATCACATGCTAGCACATTATGTAACACCTTATAACAAATCCCTCCAGCGCTGCACTGTCACCGCTGGTGGGAATCTCATCTTCCCCCGGTCTTCCTTTTGGGTTTGCAGGCTCAGGCTGTATGTGTGATGGGAGCCACAATGACATTACAACTGCACATGCGTGTGGGAGCCCTCGGTTCCGGCATGGAGCTCTGAAGGTCACAGTATGCCACACCGTCAGAGCGCATGCCCCGGTGATCTCACCAACTACATACAGTGTGACTATATCCTGAACGGTGCAGGTTTAAGAAATATTCATTTTACCTACAGGTAAGCCTTATTATAGTCCTACCTGTTGGTAAATATCACACAGCGATCTTTACTATCGCTGTAACACTTAGTGGCCGACTGCAGTATACATGCCAATTTTGATTTTGCCCAGAGTTCCACTTTAATTTAAAATGCTGTACTGCCATTAATCACCAGTAATATATATGATTACCAAGAACTGCTCTGATTTTTTTAAACATATTTACCTAGATATCCTTTTGTCACTAGATACAATGTAATAATTGGTATAACAGGGTGGAATCAGAATGTGTACTTGAAAAAAGGGAAATGGAGTCACCAATGTACCTAAATAATAATTAACATAATAACGTGAAGTCCCTGAATCTGGGATGCAAATAATAATAACAAAAGACAAACTAAACTAAAAAAAAATCCTGTCTTATAAGTGTAGCCATGTGCTCCCTTGGAAGTAACATTAGTTGTGGTTCACCTGATAGCTGCCCTCAATCCCACCATATCTCACACATCCAAAGACACTGACCAGGCCAGCTCTTGTTTTTCTTGTTTTATTTAGGGGAAATAAATTGGATGGGGAAAAGGGGTGACTGTGGGATGCCCCAGAAATTATTATACACGATTTCCATATACAGTCCTGTATATGCACACTTGCCCTGCAGACTATTCGTCTGCAGACTGTTACTCCTCACAACTTTCCAGCACTCAGCTTGCTGACCGTTTCTCTTCACAGTTCTTTCTCCAGCACTATACTTGCAGACTATTGCTCATTCACTTCTCTCCAGCACATTGCTTGGTTCCCAGCTTGAAAGGAAATTTATCAAGCTTCTTTACTCCTTTCTCGTCACCGCTGCTAGCACATGGTGAGGCCTACACTGTGTCAGCAGGACCTCAGGATCACCCATTACTGGCCAGGGATCACGGCCCCTGAATATGTAGCTTAGTATGTTGGTGATAGACGGGTCTTCGATGGGCTACAACTCCCAGCCCATCCCTCTTCCAGGTCCCACCGACCTGCTTTTCCTCACAGTGACACTCCTTTCCCTGACTGCAGGGGCGTACCTAGAGCATTTGGCACCCGGGGCGGATCCTATATCTGGCACCCCCCCCGAAAAACGCAAGGTGGTGCAGATTTTTGGGGATTAAATCGGGTGGCGAGGAGGTATAGGTACACCCCCGCAGCCTTTATAAAGACGTGAGTCCGTAGACACTGGGATCCTAGCCGGGACACTCCCCGTAACGACCGCTAATCCCAAGTGATCACAACGGGAGACTTCTCACTTGGTGTCACCTAGTGAAAAGTCTCCTACAAACTGTTGCTGTCTCTTCGTAATATAACGGAGGAGCGGTGGGCTAAATTAGGGGTTTTTAGACGTGGTGGAACGCAAAAAGCCCCCCCCACGGTCTATATCCTAGGCGGGGCCCACGGTTTACGAGATCCATGCGGGGACGTCAGTCCCTTTCCTCACAGTGACACTCCTTTTCGTCCAGCCACCCTGGACCTTCTCCCTACCCGACCCTC
>BLSH010151141.1:877808-902925 GCA_018402905.1 Glandirana rugosa | reverse complement strand
TTGTGTGTTAATGGACCCCCATGCAATATGTTCCATTTTATTAAATGACATTCCATAGCAAACACTCATGTTTTTACTTACTGAAAACCATATTTATTTTATTCCGAAGTGGAGACAAATTATATGAATTTTTGTTGATGCTGTCATATTTGCAAAAATAACAGACACAACATAAATGAATAATACACTAACTTTTTTGAAAAATCATGCTTCTTCATATGCACATCAATGTAGACAGGGGGAAGAATCTCATTGAAGAGCTCTGTCATTTTTAATAATATGGTGGGTGAGGCAGCTCTTTAAGGCACAGACTGCATAATGAATACGTGTTCTTGTTACTTCCTCAATCAAATAGACAGAAGAGTAATTACTGTGCACATTGACAGGATTCTTCTGAGAATGGCCAGCCAGTGAAAGCTGAGGAAGATTCTCCTGCTAGCAACTGCTGCTGTCAGACAAGGCCTGTGTCATTGGAGTGAGTGGGAGAACACAGCTGCTAATGGCCATGATCGGCTGCATTGTATGCGATATGGTCCACAGTAGAATGAAAATACTTAACGCAATGTGGCAGGAGAAGGCTAATGTGATGAGTAAACAACTCAGGAAAGCATTGACACTAGTAATTTTATATTTCGCTATTCTTTCTTTTTTTCACACATTAAAGGTTAACTCCACTTAAAATGCGTCTGTTGCGGGTCAGCATTGGTTGGTTGAATCACCTGCTGTCTGTTTAAATTCTTTTAAAGTGAACATGTGCTTTGTGCATGCAGTGCGAAGCACCATATTCACTTTAAGCGACCATATTGCTATAGTACTGCTTGCAGGAAAAGGCACACCCATAATATAAATAGCTTACCTTTGCTGCCACCTGTGCAGCTGAATGCTTCTCCACTGCTGAGAAATAGTCCCCTGAAATGCACTGGGAAACCAACACAGGTGGCAGAAAAGGTATGTGTGTGCAGTCAGTGTGCCTTTTCTATAGCTGCTTAGGCCTCATTGACGCTGAGTGTTTAGCCCTGGTACTTAAAATCCTGGAGTATTGGTGCAGGTAGAAAACATACAGTACCACCACCCAGCCCTTCTGCCAGCAGCCTGTGAAAAATCTATAAAAGGCTGAAAGCTGCTACAACTTGACATGGCTGAATGGAGCACTGAGTGGACAGTTTGTGCCCGGAGATCAATGCTTGGAAAGCAGACTGCTTGTGTTGTCAGCCTCTCATAGAGTATTACAGGTTGCTGGCAGCAGGACTGAACAGTGCCCCTATGCCTTCAGAGACATCGGGCATCTCATGCACTGGGGCTAAATGCCCAGTGTTCATGAGGCCTTAGACTTACCGTACCTATCCACCCCACCAATTTGATCACCTGCACAAATGAAAAAGAAGAAGCTCTACATCAGGGATCTTCAAACTACGGCCCGCCAGCTGTTGCTGAACTACATGTCCCATGAGGCATTGTAAAACTCTGACATTCACAGACATGACTAGGCATGATGGGAATTGTAGTTCCTGAACAACTGGGGGGCCATAGTTTGAAGACCTCTGCTCTACATGAACAAAGCAACAGGTTCAATTAACTGCTGTTCTTCTCAGATGCACATTCATCCTTCCTTTGTTACCCCCCCCCCCCCTGCTCTGGTCAGCCTGCTGAGACTAAAAGGAAATACCTGGTACTTCTGGGTATGAAGAGCATGTGAGTCATTCCCCTTTCTCCTACATGACTGCGCTAAAGCTTGATAATTGGCTTCTCGGGCACCTAGCACTGTCACGTGGTGGGAGAATCCTCAGGTTTATGTAAGTTTTAAATCACAACTTGAAGATTACACGTGGCTTATCTTCTTCAATACATTCTGGCAGTGGCAGAGGAAGGTGAATATATTGCTGCTGTATAAATTCATGCATGGGTAAAGTACACTTTCACTTCAGTGCATTTATTTATAACTACAGACCTCTGGAATTAGATGCTAACAAAGGTGCTACCAGGGTTGGGCCAAGACAAAAGAAGAAAAGGCATCTGTTTTGGGCAACATAGTATCTGAGAAAAACTGGATACTCTCAGATAATTCTCATTAGAATTCCCAAAAGAAATAAAGAAGCTATCATAGGTTTAAACTATCTTAAGTATGCAAAAGTGATATATCTGTTATCAGTAGAGCTGGTCTCTACGTGTTCATGAATACTGAATTCAAATGAACATATGGCAAATTAAATATGTAAATATGCCCGCGTGTGTAGGTACACTTGATACCATCCCTGTATGATAGCCTATTGCATAGTTCCAGAACTGCAGATTTAGGACACTGAGATGTTATGACTGACCAGCTTGAGATATCTGCCTATCATCAAACAAGTCATCAGAGAAGAGAGACCTGCCACAATTTCAAAAGTCTACACAAATATATAGGTCACTCCATAGTTCCACTTTTTAGAGCACTGTGGATGCCACAGGGCCAAATAACAGGCTCTTCACCTTTACACACTCAGACATTGACATCATTGTAGCCTTGAATGGCTTCAGATAATCATCATAACAGCACAATAGACCTTGAAGGCTCCAGATATTCAGGACATGTAATTTTTCTCTGCAGAAAAAAAACACAGTCAACATTTATATGATAAATGGCCTGGACATATCCTCAGGGGTGAAAGATAGTACAAAATATGAAACAATTGTTTAATGTTTCCTTAAGACGAAGAGAATAATATCCAGATGCATTAAGTCCATTTTCAAACTCATGTTAAAGCACAAGAGGACCAGACTCTTTGGAAATAATGCCCATTTATTGTGGAATATATGTATTTTTTACCTTTGTCCTTAACAATTGCTGTCCTTATTCTTTGTTAATATATTTCTATTTAATATGTCTCTGCTCTGCCCTCTGTTCTTAGAAATTGAAAAAGCCCCTTGAGGGTGAATATATCCAAGCAATAGAAAAAGCTATTTAGAAGTTGATTTGTGAAAGAAAGAGACAGAATGTCATTGTATGTGTCTGAGAAGAGGTAATCCAAAGTGGCACCCCAAACAATGTGCTGCAAAGCCTGTAATTCAACAATGCAGAACGCAGCCAGTGTCTTGTATATGCATCAGGGTAATACATGTTGGGTAGAACACAGTGAATTAATTTTTTACATATTTTACCAGTATATACAGTAAATGTATATAAAATTGATTTCTTAGGCCACATGCACAATGGCACTCCAATGTTTAGCTTTTTTAAGCACAGCAGAAGCGATCTGGGAAATATTTTAAAAAATCTTATGCCTTCCATATCACTTTTTACACACACATTTAGCAATGTTTACAGTTTCTGATTGGATCCTGGGCACACAGAATTCTATTTACTCCAAATGAAGGTAAACTGACTGCACCTAAATGCAGGTAATCACTGAGTTTATGCCTTTTGCGATAGCTCCCAACTGTCCCTGATTTTGAGGGACTATCCCTGATTTAGAACAATGTCCCTCTGTCCCTCATTCCTCTTCATTTGTCCCTCATTTTGGTCTGATCTCTATACCTATATATATATAATGCACTATTTATCTATCAAAAGGTGTTTTACAATGCTAAACCTTTCATCCAATGTCTAAATTGCTGAATTTGTACATTTAAAAAGCCAATATAAAAGGAATAGAAGTGGTAAAAAAGCACATATGGATTTAACTAATCATTTTTTTTTGCATAATTCTCCTTTAAGGGGGCATGGCATGGGGGCATGTCCTATGCTTACATACTTTGCTAATAGGTGTCCCTCATTCCCATCTCAGAAAGTTGGGAGGTATGCTTTTGCTGCCACCGACGCAAGGCTTATGTCAGCAGTGGGGGTTTTGCACTTACACGCCTACTGTCAGCTTTCAGATAGAAGTGATCTGGTGGCTGTACAGCTGCCAGATTACTTCCACAAACCTCTGGAATTGGCACCCTCCTTTAACATGCTTCCTGAGCCCAGGGTCAGCATGGTGGGTGTTGCCACTAATCTCCCCTAGTTCGTAAAAAAAAAACAGAAGTGACGCGATTACCATCACTACCAGTTTCAGTGCAGGCTGCTATGGTCAGAGAAGTAGAGAAGGGAGCACAATCTGTGCTTCATTATCTTCAGTGGAGGGCAAGGGAAGCTTTACAGGTATAATAGTTGCCTGGTAAACAGAACTCATCACAGCAAAATGCTATCACATATGGGATAGCAATAAAGTTAGGTGAAATACCTGAATATAGTTAAAGTCACACACAAACACACACATAGAGACAAACATAAAGACACACATCAGTGTGCATATGCTTAAAAAGGTTGATTGTGCTTCACATATTGAATATCACCACGCATGCCATAGTGCGGGTAATAATTCTGGGGCCAACATAGTTAACTCTAAACTGATGACCTGTAATGGCTTTTAAAACATCACCTGTAAACAATTTGGCCCATGCAATTTTAATGCTTGACATGTTTGGCATTTATTTAGTCAGTGCAACCTCACTTTTTATATTTTACCATAAAATAGTGAAATACAGTATCTCATAAAAGTGAGTATACCCCTCACGTTTTTGAAAATATTTTATTATATCTTTTCTTTGATGTGTGTACAACTTGTTAAAATGACAACTGTGAATAAAATAAAATATAATAAAATAAAAAAAAAATTTTTTAATCTAATTTCTTCAAAATGAAACTTCAAAAAAATCATCATGCCTCTTACTAAACACCTTGGACAGTCTACTTTCCTAAAATGGGTCATTTGAAGGGTATTTGTACCGTCCTTGCATCTTAGGGCCTCAAGAAATGAGATAAGCAGTCAGTACATCAGGATATATATATATATATATATATATATATATATATATATATATATATATATAATCTGTTTGATAAACGGTTGCGCTAATATGTGACATAAAAAATTGGAACTACCACCATTTGATTCTCCGAGGTGAATTTGGTTGAGCAGTTTGGTAATATTTAGTCAAATTTGGGAGGCCCCCAGCTTACTGCATGTAAGGATTGAACCATTAAGTCTAGGTTTAGGATTGTTCAAAGTGAATCCCCTATCCAGTGTTATATGGAATGGAGCACACATGAAGCACTTATGAGCTCTGAGGAAAAGGGTAATCCCTCGAAATGCATTATCTTCTGCCTCTATTGACTGCTGTGAAATGATGGTTATATTTATCTGCCACTGACCACCCAGACTTGAGCGCTAAAGAGGTCTTTTTTTGTTATAGTTATGAGCCACAAGGATCACCCTAAAATAGTACAGCAGTTTCGGGAGGTACGTGATCTCTACTCTCTCTGAGCATCACTCTGCCCAGCCAAGAGGTAGGGAATTTGTCCTATGCAGTAAGGAGGGATTTGAGTTTTCAAAAAACAGAAAGGTAGATAATTTGATGCATATATGTTATCATAGGAGTCAGTCAAGTAGATCCCTGGAAGAGCAGGTAAGGCACAAGGAAAATCATATGAGTGATGCAATTGGTCAATGTGCTGGTGCAGAAGCATGAAGTTAAACACCTTAGACTTGTGGGTACTGACAATGAGGCCAGAAAAAGAGGCATAATTGGACAGCATCTGTAAAATTGAAATCAGAGCAATAATTGGGTAAGTGATATACTGTATGGCCCTGACATTTTGATGCAGATATTTCATCAGTTAAAGTGATTGTAAAGGCTATATATTTTCTTTATTACAATAACAAGCATGTTATGGCCACTCCTGAGCCAGGCTGTGTGCATCTACTGACAGGTACAGTGTGGTTCAGTCCAGCCCCCTGCTCTCTGCTTACAGAATTTGACTGACAGCAGCAGGAGACAATGGCTCCCGGTACTGCCAGAGTCCCTGTGAGAAGAGGAAGGGGGTGGGGGGGGGGGGGGGAGAAGACCTTAAGCCTGGACAGTGCTGCATCACTGACAGGACCAGGTAAGCGTTTGGTTGGTGGGGGGGGGAATTGTAGGGTGTTTTTACCTTAATGCAGGGAATGCATTGAGATAAAAAAAAAACCCCACACAAGCTTCAGAATGACTTTAAAGTGATTGTAAAGTCTCATTTAAAAAAAAAAAATAACAAACATGTCATACTTACCTCCTCTGTTGCAGTGGCTTTGCACAGGGCAGCCTGGATCCTCCTTTTCTCGGGTCCCTCTTCGGCTCTCCTGGCCCCTTCCTCTTATCGAGTGCCCCACAGCAAGAAGCTTGCTATGGGGGCACCCGAGCAGAGTCACAGCTCCCTGTGTCCATTCAGACACGGAGCTACCGTTCAGCCCGGCCCCTCTCTCTCCCGATTGGCTAACTGACTTTTATTGACAGCCAATGGCGCCGCTGCTGTGTCTCAGCCAATCAGGAGGGAGAGTCAGGGATGGCCGAGGGACTCGTGGACATTGCTGCAGAGAGATGGGGCTCAGGTTAGTAATTAGGGGGCGCTGGGAAGGCTGCCACACACAGAAGGCTTTTTATCTGAAGATAAAAAAAAAAAAAAAACTTCTGCCTTTACAACCCCTTTAAGTCTCAAAGAGATATAATAAGTCCGATTTATTAATGTCCAAACACAATCATAAAATCACAGCAAAGTCTCCTGACTATGTCATTGTCCTTCCTCTGTTACATATCAGAAATGACTGTTTACATCTGTCATGCTGATCAGCTTTAATCCAGCCCTTTGTATAAAATGACACTGATGATTTGAAACAGTGCTTCTTCCATGATTGCGGGTTAGAAAGTTGGCACATTGTAACAAGCTCACAAATATACAGCATCTAGCTGTAAATAGCATATCAAAGCCTTTAATTGCCTTGAAGATGAATACATGCATGCTCTAGTTATGGCAGCATATTAAACAGCTACACAATGTATACAAAATGTCCTGATTCAGGTTTCTTGTTGTTTCACTGAAACACTTTCTTTGATCAGAAATAAATGCTACATTATAAACACTTATTGCAGCTTGCCTGTAAAATATATAAATGCTAGCAGCTCAAACATTTCTGATTAAATTGGTTGTATACCCCACTTGCACATTTTTACCTATGACTTGCGGGGGGCGTGTGTTGATTTCGAGCTGCCAGTGGCCGCCTGGGTGCTTGCTTGCCACCCTCCCAAAGGAAAACCCCACCAGCCGCCACTGATTTTTAGTGCTTTTTGCATTTTGCAGATTTTAACTACTGTCCATTTAACATGGTTTCCTATGGAACACGTTCTGTGGTGCAAATCTGCGAAATGCAAAAAGCACTAAAAATGCATAGGTGTCAATCAGGCCTTAATGAAGCCTTGGTGTATTAGAAGTGGCTGTCGGGAAAGGATTGGCAAAGCTGACAAACTGCATACGGAAGATTAGGGTCAGTTAAAAAATGCCGTTCCTTTCTGTTCTTACTATTGGAATCATGTTTATCTAATTTTACTTTGTGGTTGATTTAAAATGATTGTAAAGGCCGGTTCACACCTAGGCGATCCAACTTCAGAGGTGACTTTGCTAGGCAATTTGAATGTGTCTTCAAGGCGACTTTGGGTGACTTACAACGCGACCTGAAGCGTCCTCCATGCCAGGCGACTTTGCCTGTGGCCAATCAGAGAAGAGAGGGAAGGTTGCCTTCAAAAACTATTTTCTTTTTCCTGTAAAGTCGTTTCAAAGTCGCTTCAATATAGATGGTGATGCGACTTGGAGGTGACTTCCATTGAATTCTATGGGCACAAGTCGGATAGAAGTCGCCTTAAAGTAGTACAGGAACCTTTTCTGAAGTCGCCTTTAAGTCGGAGCGACTTCGGTAGTGTATATTAAGACGGCTCCAATTCATTTCAATGGGATTTTGGATGTCAAGCGACTTGAGGCGACTTGGGGCGACACAAGTCGAATCGCAAGTCGCCTAGGTGTGAACCGGTCCTAAAGGTTTTTTTTTTTAATAACACACATGTCATACTTACCTGCTCTGTGCAATGGTTTTGCAAAGAGCAGCCCCCATCCTCCTCTAATGTGGTCCTGCCAGCAATCCTTGCACCTCCCCCCTTTCAAATGCTCCCACAACAAGCTGTTTGCTATGGGGGCACTTGGGTGGGATCAATCCTGAGCTGGGCTCTGTGTGTCCATTGATCCCCACTCTCTTCTCACAGGCTGTGATTGACAGTAACATAAGCTAATGACTCCTGCTGCTGCCTCCATGTCCAGTGAAGAGATTGAGAGCCTGGAGAGTCACTGCTCTTGGACACAACGCTTGACTGAAATCAAGTTCAGGTAAGTATTTGGGGGGGGGCTGTAACACAGAAGTTTTCTTTAACCTTAATCCAGAGACTGTATTAAGGCAAAAAAAACACTTTAAGGTCACCAGTTATTTTCAGCTGCTGTCCAGTCCATAACAAACTTTTTGTTTTTGCTGCAAGTTTTCCCTTTTAAAAAATGGCCTTTTGTATTGGGGCAGAATGTTGGGTGTTTCCTTTCAATTTTTATCATTTTATGTTGCTAGAGCCTTTTTTTGAGTTTGAGTTGGTCAAAGCACAGCATTCACTTGTAACTGACCATCTGATCTTGGAGCTGCGTCATTTGAAAGAAAAGAGCAAGAACAGCTTGCATATAAACCGCCCTATAATATTCCACTCATATTCACTACAACCCCCTATTCTCATAGATAAAAGTTAGGCATACACCAGTTTAGCCTCTTATTTCTGAATTAAACGTACCTGCTGCTGGACAATTTATCACTGCTGTATGCTCTGAATTATCTTAATTCTTGAAGTAAAGTTCCATCATTTGGTCTACTTCTAGTAAATTTGGACCTAGCCTTGCTATTTAAAATAGTCCTGCGCTGGCCAATTTTACATTGCTCTTTCATAAGCGGTCTTAATTCTTAATGAGACTCCAGTAGATATTGGCCAATGGCAAGACAGTTGTGTATTAATGATAATGATAACAACTTCAGTGAACTGCTGGAACAAGGACAACCACAGTCAATTCCTATCTGATGGTTAAAGTATGCCTATTACTGATGTTACTACCTGAAAAAAAAGCATTTTTTTCAAACCAAAATAAATCAGATTAGGGTGCTGCTGTGTATGCAAGTCAAGGTAATTGTTGAGAAAAATATATTCCACAGCCAAATATATGCAAATATACATTTTGATAACATGATATGCAGCATTGTGGCTTCATGCACAGGGCCTCAAATACTGTAGCCATATAGTGTACAATACAACTATTTTCTCTGTTGGGATTGAAAGGTACAGCGTACAACTGCCGGTAAGTCTCCATAAGACAATGACAGGCAGCTATGTGGACCCAAAAAGCCATATAGCCTACAATATGGTCATATTTTCCATATGGAACTAACAGGTGCCACGAGTGAGCCTGTACAAATGTAATTTCTGCAAATCTGAGTGGCTACATTCGGCTTTATGCTCTCCTTTGAAGACAGATTGCATTCGGCCGTCAGCAGATACCTGTGGCTGGAGCCACTGGTGTATGTGAACAGCTTTGGCCTCAAAACCTGTACAAATGACAGGAGCAGCAGTTGTCCACTGTTGTTCAGATGTGTCTGAATATCCAGTTAACTGCAGTTAGGGACAGATAATCTGTCCTGGATGTAACCTGTCTGCATCCAATGCTGATTACCTCTCCCTAATCACAGGTAACAGCTGCATGTGCGGATACATGCATACAGTGGCGTACAGCCTGTCATTGCTTTGGACAGGCTTCCTAGCCGCAGCTGTTGACCATCAGTGATTCTTGCTGTAGGAATCTGGTGACAGTCCTACTTGAAAGTATGAATGAGGTCAAAGAAATGTTTTTTTTTAAATGTATATAAATCCTGCATAGTTAGCAACATAAGATAATGTCATGAGATATTAATGTATGTAAGTACGTAAAAGTGGAGGCCTTACTTCCAAGTTATCTACTATATTATTATTTGTAAGTGGAATATTTTCACTTTGATATAATTATACAGAGTATACAGTATATACAGTATCTCACAAAAGTGAGTACACCCCTCACATTTTTGTAAATATTTTATTCTATCTTTTCATGTGACAACACTGAAGAAATCACACTTTGCTGCAAAATACCTCAACACACATCCATTAATATCTAAACCGCTTTCAACAAAAGTGAGTACACCCCCTAAGTGAAAATGTCCAAATTGGGCCCAAAGTGTAAATATTTTGTGTGGCTACCATTATTTTCCAGCACTGCCTTAACCCTCTTGGGCATGGAGTTCACCAGAGCTTCACAGGTTGCCACTGGAGTCCTCTTCTACTCCTCCATGACGACATCACGGAGCTGCCCCACAGATGCTCAATAGGGTTTAGGTCTGGAGACATGCTTGGCCAGTCCATCACCTTTACCCTCAGCTTCTTTAGCAAGGCAGTGGTGGTCTTGGAGGTGTGCTACACATAAGCTGGATACACAAAATAAATAAAGACATGGATAAGCAAGTTTGGGGTGGAGGAACTTGACTGGCCTGCACAGAGTCCTGACCTCAACCTGATAAAACACCTTTGGGATGAATTAAAGCAGAGACTCCGAGCCAGGCCTTCTCATCCAACATCAGTGCCTGACCTTACAAGTGTGCTTCTGGAAGAATGGTCAAACATTCCCATAGACACACTCATAAACCTTGTGGACAGCCTTCCCAGAAGAGTTGAAACTGTTATAGCTGCAAAGGGTGGGCCAACTAAATATTGAACCCTATGGACTAAAGCCTCATACACATGCTTAGATTTTTGGATGACCAAACTCATTTTTTTTCTTGCATGCTTGTCTCATGTCGAAAGTGAAGAGGTTACCAATCATAAGAAAATTCTCGTATGACCGAATTCAACTTCAGGAGTGACGTAATGTGTTGAATAGTTATGTATGTTTTTTTCATTTCTGAGCATGTATAGTCTTCCTCTTACATTTTTTTTCAGACGAAAACCATACTAATTAAACGAAAATCAGACATTGAGTTCACGTACGACAAAAACTTTATGGTCTGCACATCAGGATTTTTTCGTCGGAAAAGCCAGAATCGACTGTGGAAAGGACCATACGGTAAGATTTTTGAACGATCGGTCGTCGAACGAAAATTACTGTACGGATTTTGCATCGTGTGTACGGGCCTTTAGTCTGGGATGCCATCAAAGTTCATGTGCGTGTAAAGGCAAGTGTCCCAATACTTTTGACAATATAGTGTATTTATAGATATTGCTTTCTTTATAGACTTTTGCATCATGCCACTTGATGGCTAAAATTAGTAAATCCCACAAGAGTCTCTGATCCAAGTGTTAACAGGTGCTAAGCTTCTCTTGCCAAGTGATATTGAGCTATACTAATATACAGGATTTTTGTGTTAAAGCTGAACTCCAGGGAGAAAAATGGCACATCATTAAGGCAATGTACTGAACTTAAAATAGAATTCCAGGATTGATCTAACTAACCTTAAAACTGTTCCCACCCCCTCCTAACACCTATACTAACTAGGAAAGAAAGATAAGAGTATTGCCCTAATAAACAAAATGAAAAATACGTGAAAAAGCAGCTACCACCGCAACATCCCAAATTGCAAACGTAATAGTAGTAAAAAAATGTGGAGCGCTAAGGATAAGTGTACAAACTAAAAAATGTACAAAAGTCCTCAATCATGAATCCTTATATAATTATGGTGAAATATTAGGAAAACTTAGAGAGTGTCTTCCACCAGTATGTAAACTGAACAATGTGCAAAAAGTCCTCAATTATGAGTCCATATATATAGTGAAATATCAAGGAAACTTGAAGAGTGTCTTCCACCGCATATGTTAATAGATGTGTAATCTTCAGTTCCACCTGAAGCACCCACGTGTACCATCCACCATCACCATTTAAGGATAGTGTACTCTTACCAGAATGTATAATTAAAACACACTCGCTCAAATGAGTGGCATGGGAACAGACCACGGATCCACATCCGACATCAATCACCCCACAGATGTTAGTTCCACAGGTTAATATATGTCCAGCGTCTTGTAGGGCACCATCAGCCGGAACACGGACTCCAAGATATAGACTCCAGAAATATTCACAGTGTACCTCCGTAAGCAGAGGCGTAACTAGAACCTTCAGGGCCCCGGTGCAAGAAATTATGAAGGGCCCCCTGACCCCTGGCCAGGGCCCTTCCCTCTTCCCACTGATCCTTGGGCCCTTTACTCCTATCGTGGGTCCCTTTATTACGGTACTGCAGTGGGGCCCTTTCACAAGTTCTGCAGCAGGCCCCAGGGGGGCCAGGGAAGCACACAGGGGCCCTGGGAACAGCAGAAGACAAGTAAACTGGATAGAGAAAAATGGAGGAGATTGGGTCCTCTAAATACCACCCCTGGCATCCTTCCTATTCAGGTGTACAAGGGAGGCACATGGGCCCCCTGGACCATGGGGCCCGGTTGCAATTGCAACCCCTGCAACCCCTATCGTTACGCCCCTGTCCGTAAGAATAAATAAATACCCACATAGTGTAATACTGCAAACCAGTGACGATTTCATAAAAAGTATTGCACTTACATGAATAATGTAGCATAAAAACGAATTGGAATTCCAATAAGATAAAAGCGCGATGCCAGGCACGCAGGTCTACCTCACCCAAAGCGTTTTGTCCGCTAGGACTTCAACAGGGGTATACTAACTATCTAGACTAACTATCTTGTAGTCTTAAAACTGCTCCCACCCCCCTTCTAATACCTATCCTAACTACCCTGTAGAAGAAAGATGCATATACTTACCTATTCTTAGCCCACTCCAGTCATGTGATCCACTCCCCTCTGTCAGCTAATGGCAGCTTGAGGGGAGAGGAGGGAGCGCTGCCAATGGGCAGCCCATAGTAACCTATAGGTGACATCACTGCTCAGGCATTCCAGGTGTTTCCAGATCACTCTCTGCTCTCTGTTGTAGCCGGTGCGGACAAAGGGGAGATCACATGCCTGGAACCAAGCTGCCTGAGAATAGGTAAGTATATGCATCTTTCTTCTACAGGGTAGTTAGGATAGGTATTAGAAGGGGGGTGGGAGCAGTTTTAAGAATAAATAGTTTTATCTCGGAATTCCACTTGAAACACTTCCCTACCGCCATATGCAGGATGATGGTTCAGTTATCCTGACTGGGCATCATATGACGTTCAGCAGGATAACCCGCAATCGCCGCCTAGGGGGGAGTGCATTGCGGCGATCGGTGGTGTGGTGGGTCAGTCTGACACACCACATTACCAATCTCAGTAAAGAGCCTCCTTCGGAAGCTCTTTACCATGTGATCAGCCGTGACCAATCCCGGCTGTTCACAGTGTAAACAGGAAGAGCCATGTATCGGCTTTTCCTCTACTCGCGCCTGACGGGGGGGCTGTGCTGATTGTTTACCAGTGCAGGCCCCCTAGGATCGCCACCCAGGGCCACCAGGGAGCCCATCCAGGACCACCAGGGAGACCACCAGGGCAGCCCACCCTAGACCACCAGGTAAGGGGCACAGTGCACAACAGGGATGGCACTCAGTTCCCATCTTGGATGCCACCCAGGACCACCAGGGTATGCCTCCATATAAGTGCCATCTATCATTGCTACCTATCAGTGCCCACCAGTGCCACCTATCAGTGCCACTTATTAGAGCCACCTATCAGTGCCCATCAGTGCCACCTATCAGTGCCCATCGGTGCCACCTATCAGGGCCCAGTTCCCCCTATCAGTGCCAATCAGTGCTGCCTATGAGTGCCCATCAATGCCGCCTATGAATGCACATAGGTGCCGCTTATCAGTGCCACCTATCAGTGCCCATCAGTGCTGTTAATCAGTACCGCCTATCAGTGCTCATCAGTGTAGCCTCGTCAGTGATGGAGAAAATGTACTTGTTTACAAACTTTTGTAACAAAGAAAAACATTTATTTTAAAAAGTTTCGGTTTGTTTTATTTGTAGTGCAAAAAATAAAAAACACAGAGGTGATCAAATACCACCAAAAGAAAGCTCTATTTGTGGGAATAAAATTATATTGTTTGGGTACAACGTCGCACGACCGCACAATTGTCATTCAAAGTGTGCCAGTGCTGACAGCTGAAATCTGGTCTGGGCGGAAAGTGGGGTAAGTGCCTGGTATTGAAGTGGTTAAACGTACACCCGTGTGATGACTGTGTTTGCCTGCATGAGAAGCACAAGTGTTCCATGCATCCACATAAAGGCAGTCCCATTCACGTGAACTGGGATGCAGCAGCTGCGCCAACACAGCCACTGCATTCAATGTGACATCCATGTGGGTGAAGGTGTGTGTGGGTGCATACCCCCAAACGCACGTACTCATACCCACATGGATGTCAATGATTCCAGCTCTCCTTTCACTAAAATAAATCATTAAAGTATATGCAAAGCCAAAATAATTTTTTTACTCCAGATTGATTAGGAAAAGTTTGGGGAGATTTCCCTTCACTTTCTGTTCAGTCACAGTAGACAGGAAGAAAAGACCTCTCCGAAGTGATAGAATATCTCCTCTTCACCAGAAGGGGGATCCCTAATCAAAGATTTCCCTTTACTTCCTGTCCCTGTGGCTACTTATACGTTTGGATTAATAGTGAAGGTGAAAGTTTCGAGTGAGACCACCAACAGCGATAAAAGCCTTCCAAAATTAAAATAAAATTTGCATACACTTTAGGGTCCATTCACATGGACATATGCGCACTTTCTGCATGAATGCAGGTTCTTGCTGGCAGAAGATTCTGCAGAAAATACGCATCTAAATTACTTGTGTTTATTCACTTTAGATATGTAGAATTCTTCTTTCATTTAAATAAATGGCTATACTTATTTCACACATAGGTGCAGCTGTGTGGAAGGGATCACTGATTACTATAATGCTTTGTTTAGATGTGCACAAAACTATTAGCGTTGTGCATCTAAAGCCCCATACACCCGATCAGAAAATCAGAAGTAAAATTTCATCCGAAGAACGATCTGCCGATTTTCTAAATATTAGTATGGTGCTTTCAACAGCCGCTTCTGAATTTTCGGACAACAATGTGCAGGCTATGAAATTTTTCTCGTATGTGAACACAATGTCCAATTTTCGTTTAATTAGTACAGTTTTCGTTCAAAGAAGATCGCAAGAGGAAGACTACGCTTGTTCAGAAATGAAAGAACAAAACTATTCAACACATCACTTCTGAAGTTGAATTCTGTCGTACGAGGACCTTCGTATGTTGAATAACCTCTTCCCTTTCAATATGAGACTAGCATGCAAAAAAAAAAGAGGTGGGTTTTTGCACGTGTAAATGGACCCCTAAAGTGCGCATATGCCCAGACTATGTACATGAAAATATTTACACTTTTAGGAAGCAGGTAAAGAACATTAACCACATCAGTGCTGGGCACGAAAACCCCCTTCGTGTCCAGGCCATTGTTCAGCTATCACACTTTGAATGACAATTACTCAGTCATGCCAACACATACACAGGACATCTGCCAAGCTTCAACAAAGCCTCAAAAGAGCATAATTGTAGCACCATCAAAGCTTCATCGAAACACCACCAAAGCTTCATCAAAGCACCACCGAAGCCTCATTGATACACCACCAAAACTCATCGAAACACCACCGAAGCATCAAAAACACATAAAAGCTTGTTGAAGCAGTAGGAGCTTTAATGTGCTTTGAAGCCGATGCAAGTGTAAATGAGGCCTAACAGCAGCAGTGTGCATGAGGCCTAGAAACCAAACCATCTTTGTTACTCCCACCAAATCAGCTGATGTTTTTCTAGTGCATGTTAGGAAATGTATTTATATATATATATATATTTTTTATATAATTTTTTTGGAAAGATTAGATTGGAATATATCAGTGGCTATTTTTAGCTCTGATCGCTGTATAAATGTCAATGGTCCCAAAAAGAGTGTCAAAAGTGTCCAATCTGTCCGCCCTAATATCGCAGTCCCGATAAAAATCACAGATTGCCGCCATTACCAGTAAAAAAAAAAAAATAATAATAAAAATGCCATAAATCAATTCTCATAGTTTGTAGGCGCGATAACTTTTGCGCAAACCAATCAATAAACGCTTTTTGCAATTTTATTTACCAAAAATATGTAGAAGAATACATTTTGGCCTAAACTGATGAATAAATTTGTTTTTTATATATATATTTTTTGAACATGTATTATATCTCAGTGACACACAGAGGTCGCTGCTCTGATCCGGGCACAGGCAGGCTGCATCCACAGGCACTGGTGAGGCTGCTGGGCACAGCAAGCTAGCAGGAGTCCAGGACCAGGATAAAGTCGTGGCTATTGCAGGAGGAGTGATGTGAGCGCACTTGATCTCTGTCTTGGGGATCATAATCATTCGGTGAGTGGGATGTGACACTGGTGTCCGGTGGAGGGATTCTCACTTAGAGGATTATAACTCATTATTGGAACTGTGATATTGTTGGCACTATTTTGGTCTACCTGAACTGATTCCACAGAGGGAATCATTGGCCCTTATGGCATGCAGAGATTAATCAGTCTACACATTTTTTTCTGATGCTATATCGTATTGGGACTATAATTTAAGTTTTTTAATCTATTACTGAGGATGAGTTTATGAATTGCACATGTGTGTTTTCACCTTTTTTTGGGACTTTTCATTATTATTTTCCTTTATCACTGTTTATGAGATCATGATTTTTACTTATGTGTCTTGATATCCATACACTCTATGTACTTGATGCACTTTATTTGCCTATATTGCACTATTTTATATTTGCTCATTTTTGCACCATTAGTGCGGAGTGCGGTTTAATTATGCTTGCTTTCAAAAAATAAAAAATATTGTTTTTTTTTTCAAAATTGTCACTCTTGGTTTGTTTATAGAGCAAAAAATAAAAACGGCAGATCAAATACCACCAAAAGAAAGCTCTATTTGTGGGGAAAAAAGGATGTAAACTTTGTTTAGGTACAATGTTGCACGAGCACGCAATTGTTAGTTAAACAAAGCAGTGCCGAATCGCAAAAAGTGCTCTGGTCAGGAAGTGGTTAAATGTAGCTAGAGAAGTCAGAGATGGCTTGTTTTAACCACTTGCCGCCCGCCCACCATCAAATGACAGCGGAGCGGAACGGCTCTCGTTCCGGGCGGACGTCATATGACGTTGCCCCTTTAAGCCAGGATTGCGCGTGATCGGGCGCACGCATCCCAGCTCTGTTGGTGGCAGCGTGTCCCCGGGACACACCGCGTCACCGACGAGGGTGAACAGCCATTGGTTATGGCTGTCTACCATGTGTTATCGGCCGCGACAAAGTCATGGCTGATCACAAATGGCACTTTCCCCCATTCGCACGGTGTATGCGCGCAATCGGGAGAGTGCTGAGCGTGCGGGTCGATGGCGGCGTGTTCCCAGGGTGACCACCAGCAGTCACCTGTCAACTATCAGTGACCACCGCCAATCACCCATCACCTATCAGGGACCCCCACCAGTCACCTATCAGTGACCACCACCAGTCATCCGCCACCCATCAGTGACCACCACCAGTCACCCATCAGTGACCACCACCAGACATCCGTCATCCATCAGTGACCGCCACCAGAGACCCGTCACCCATCAGTGACCACCGCCAGTCACCCATCACCTATCAGTGACCACGGCCAGTCACCCGTCACCCATCAGTGACCACTGCCAGTCACCCATCACCCATCAGTGACTACCGCCAGTCACCCATCAGTGACCACCGCCAGACACCCGTCACCCATCAGTGACCACCGCCAGTCACCCATCAGGGACCACCGCCAGTCACCCATCAGTGACTGTCAGCCAATAACCTGTCAGTGACCGTCACACCCATGAGTAAACATCACCTGTAAAAGTCTCACACATTTGGCATCGCCATACTCAGGAGCAGTAGCAGAAAGTGTTTTGGGGTGTCATTTTTGCTATGTACATGCTATGTGTTGGAAATATCATATAAATGGACAACTTTGTGTAAAAATAAAAGCGTTTTCATTTTTTTCCCACATTTTCCAAAAACTACTGGGAAAAAAAATGACATGTTAAAAAGACTCATTATGCCTCATAGATTATACGTTGGGGTATTTGCTTTCCAAATTGGGGTCATTTTGTGGGCAATTCCATTGTCCTGGTGCTCCAGGACCTTCAAAAGTGTAATAGGTAGTGAAAGGAAAAATCTCTTGTACGACCACCCAAATATTCAGGTAATGCAGGTTCACTCCAGAGATCCACAGATCTGTGAGACACCCAATAATACAAAGTGAAACAGTGAGCAAATGTATTCTCAGGTGTCCGAGGTTTATTTGACAAGCCAGGTTTTTTTATACATTCTAGGGAACAAAGGTGGGGGCTTACAAAAGTGTGTACGTGTTACAAAAATACTGGTCATAGTTAGCATCACACGCTGGTCAGCAAATAAACTTTGCACCTATACACAGGTAAAAACTGGTTTTGCCCTAACGAAGCATTTTGCTGTTGACCAAACAAAATGTGTTTGACCAGACATGATGTGTAGGTCAGATAACAAATATAGCCAGCCATAAACATGAGTCAATAGGGCAAAAGTCTTATGCAAGTTAAAACAACAGCTCAAAAGTGCTGCCTTCAGCACGAATACATTTCATATAATCGTCATTTAAACACAAAAATGAAATCTTAAGCTATATTGCCTTATAGGTAGGTGGCTGAGAAATGAGATGTGTAATTTGTGCTCGTAGAACGCCTGAAGGTGCTAATTCAATGTTGGGCCTCTGTATGTGGTCAGGCTATGTAAACGTCTCACACATGTGGTATCGCCATACTCAGGAGGAATAGCAGAATGTATTTTGGGGTGTCATTTTTGCTATGTACATGCTATGTGTTGGAAATATCTTATAAATGGACAACTTTGTGTAAAAAAAAATGTGTTTTAATTTTTTTCCCACATTTTCCAAAAACTACTGGAAAAAAAATGAACCATTCAAAAGACTCATTATGCCTCATAGATTATATGTTGGGGCATTTGCTTTCCAGAATGGGGTCATTTTGTGGGCAATTCCATTATCCTGGTTGCTCCAGGACCTTCAAAATTGTGATAGGTCGTCATGACATTAGATGTGTAATTTATGTCCCTAGAATACCTGACGGTGCTCCCTGCACGTTGAGCCTCTGTATGTGGCCAGGCTGTGAAAAGTCTTACACATGTGATATCCCAATACTCAGGAGGAGTAGCAGAATGTGTTTTGGGTTGCAATTTGTGGTATGCATATGCTGTGTGTGTGAAATAACCTGTTACAATGACAATTTTGTGAAAAAAAGAAAAAAAAATCTTCATTTTGCATTGTGGGAAAAATTACAACTTCAAAAAATTCACCATGCCTCTTACTAAATACCTTGGAATGTCTACTTTCCAAAAAGGGGTCATTTGGGATATTTGTACTTTCCTGACTTGTTAGGGTCTCAAGAAATGAGATAGGCCGTCAGTATATCAGGTGTGATCAGGTGTGATCAATTTTCAATGATTGGCACCATAGCTTGTAGACTCTATAACTTACACAAGGACCCAAATAATATAAAATTTACAAAGAAAAATTACTAATTTGCTAAATTTTATGGCAGAAACAAAGAAAAGGGCATTTTTTCACAAAATTTTCAATCTTTTTTTATTTATAGCACAAAAAATAAAAACCCCCCTAGTGATTTAATACCACCAAAAGAAAGCTCTATTTGTGTGAAAAAGGACGCAAATTTCATATGGGTAGAGTGTTGCATGTAGGGTTGCCACCTCATCCCTTTAAACCCAAACACATATTAATTACTCAGGTTCTGTGGCTGATTAAGGTGGTAATTAAACTCACTTGGTGCCTTATCTGCATTAAATTAGCCTCAGAACCTGTGTAATTCATATGTGTTCAGGTTTAAAGGGATGAGGTGGCAACCCTATTCTGTACACATGAGTCAACAGTCGTACAACAGCTTGTTGGCCAACAAAAATTTTCCAGTTTGCTCAGCCAACTTCTGTTGTACGACTGTCGGCTGTTCTAATTGCGCGTACTAATGGTCGGATTATTGTACAACAAGCTGTTGTACGACCGTTGCATCATGTGTACGGGCCTTTAGGCTGGCATGGATTATGTATCATGACCAGGCATGCACAGATTTAACAATGCCGGACCTATTTATAAAGATGTTGTAAACAGCTTGTGGTGGAGCTGTGGAAGATAAAACATATACTATAACCTGTGCTGAGAGAACTGTGGAGGCTGCAACTGCTGGCTTTCTTCTGTAAATGCTAGTTGCCTGGCCGTCTCAGTCTTCAATTATTTTCGGAAGTCTGTCCATGCACCAGTTGGAGACACAAAATCACTGAATCAAGACAGCCAAGCAACTAGCACTTTCATGTGCTTGTTATTCAGTTATTGAACTTTTTTTTCATTTATAAAGACCAAGAAAGTCAAAAAGGAATCAGTTCCTGTTTCGGTCAATGATTCCACCAGCCTGCCCTGTCTTCTTCCTGAGCTAAGCCTGCAGGCTGTTTGAAAGAGATATACTGTAACAGATTCCTCCATTCATGCTAAAAAGCATAGATGGAAAAATCTTGTGCTGAGAGTTATTGCAGCACCAGCTGTTAAAATACCTAAACAGTATCTGCATCTAATTAGATGCAGATGCTGTTCGGCCAACAATTTCACTCTTAGCTTCTTAGACAAAAAAGTCGATTGAAAAATAGACTTTTGTTGATCTTGCATCCTGGAGGAACCCTACGGTTTAATAAGCCATAGTTGGGAAAGCCTGCCAAGATTCTGTTACAAAAGAAAGTAGTAGGGAAAAAGCTAAGATTTCTCTGCTTCTGCTGTGAACTTTGAAGGTGAATTTCTCCACAATGCTTACAGATACGGAGGTGAATGATGGAAAGTGCTTTCATGACTTGTTCAGAATATGTAAATACTTTAGTATGCATAGTCTGAGCATAAGCTCACTTTAATAGAATACTGACAGCACCTTTGTTATGTGTTTTTTCAGTATATATTATTAGCACTGAGCTCAAGTAGGCAAACGTGCTGACAGGAAAAGCATAAAAGCAAATAAAAAAATCAAGTAATCCCTGAATAATATTAAACATATCAAGTGTAAAGATTCAGATTATAATAAAAGCCCACTGGTGACTGGTTCTCTTTAGAGCTGAGCTCCAGGAATTCAGTCACTTACAAAAATGTTCTGGATTACTAGGGGTTAAGTCTAAGGAGATGCATGACACCTCATGGACTTTGTGCTATGTGAACTCATTCACAAAATACAAAGGCTTCTGTGAATGGGTAGCAGAAGGGAGGGGTGGGCAGTGATGCTTTGTATGAGAAAGCAGAATCTTTCCTCTCATGCCCCGGAGTGTACAATAGATTTAATCCCTGAGCGCCATAAAACTTTCTGGTTAAAATTAAAGAGATCTCACAAGGTGATATGCACCTCACTAGACTTAATTCATAGTATGCCAGCACATTTTATAACTACTTGACACCCAGGCCTTTTCTGGCTTTTTTTGCTTACATGAAACAATCAGTATTTTTTGCTAGGATATTTCTTAGAAAACCCAAACATTATATATTTGTTTAAAGCAGAGGCCCTGGAGCAGGAGTCTCCAAACTTTTCAAAGAAAGGGCCAGTTTTCTGCCCTTCAAACTTTAGGGGGGGCGGACTCTATCCAGTGAGAGTAGAAAATGCCCTGGCATCTGTAGCAGTAAACAATGCCGTAGGCTTGGTGGTCAGTAAGAGTAAAAAAATTGCATCATTGGTGTCAGTGGGAGTAAAAAAATTGGATCATTGGTATCAGTGTAAGAAACATTGCCCTATAATTGGTGTCAGTGGGAGAATCTATTCCCCATCTCTGGTGCCAGTGAGAAGAATAGTACCGCATTGTTGGTGTCTGTGGGAAAAAAGTACCCCATCTTTGGTGCCAGTGGAACGAATAGTGCCCCAAGGGCCAGATAAAAGCAAGCAAAGGGCCACATTCGGTCCGTGGGCCACAGTTTGGAGACCCCTGCACTAGAGAATAAATTGGTGGGTGTTGCAATTGATTATGTCACACGGTATATGTGCAGTGGTTTTTCAAACGCAATTTTTCTGCAAAAAGTACAATTTTAATTTTAATGCAAAAAAACACAATACATAACCCAATTATTTGGTAGAATATAAAAAATTATGTTATGGCAAGTAAATACTTAAGATACCAAACATGTCACTCTTTAAAATTGCGAATGCCCGTGCAACGGCGACAAACAACATAAATTTTACTATCCATAGCCGATGTATGAAAGCCTTTACAGGTTACCACTTTAGATTTACAGAGGAGGTCTGGTGCTAGAATTACTGCCTATGATCTGCCATTCGCAGTGATACCTTACATGTGTGGGTTGATCGCTGTTTGCATGAGTGTGGGACCAACGTGTGCATTCGCCTTTGTGCACAAGCACGAGGGGGGCTGTAGAAGAACTTTTTTTTTTAATTATTTATTCATTTCTTTTTCTTTTTACACTCATGCTTTATTTTTTTATCACTATTATTGCTGTCTCAAGAAATGTAAGCATGTGACAGGTACTCTTTTGGAGATATTTAGGGTCTATAAGACCCTGGATCAGGGTTCCTCAACCAGGGTTCAGTGGAACCCTAGGGTTCTTCCAGAGCAGCGGTCCTCAACTCCTGTCCTCGGGACCCACTAACAGGTCAGGTTTGCAGGATAACTGAAATACATCACAGGTGATCTCATTTGCTGTTCAGTGATTGCAGTATTCTAGTCTGCATCTCCCCAAGGCAATACTTAAAATCTGGCCTGTTAGTGGGTCCCGAGGACCGGAGTTGAGAACCACTGCTCCAGAGGTTTCTAGGGGTTCCTTGAGCAATGGTAAATTTCTCCCTTTTAGATAAATTCCCAATGATACCATTGATCTTTTTAGCTATCTGTAAGGGGGTAATTCTTCCCAATGACCACAAGTGTAAGGAGCATTCTTCCCATTGACTATCACACTAATGTATCATGAGTTGTAGATTTTTCATTTTTAGCAGGGGTTCCCCAAGACCAGAGAATTATTTCAAGGGTTCCTCTGTGTTGAAAAGGTTAAGAAAGGCTGCCCTAGATCACTCTTCTGCCCTTAAAAACACTTGATCACCCCAAGATCAGTGTGATCAAATGCTTTTCATTTTTAATAATGGTGCCGTTTACATCCGGGGAAACTGTAAATTATGTAAGGTCATCGCTTCCAGTTCTCTATATCATAGAGACAAAGAAAGTGGTTCTGGTTTTTGTTTATCTCTATGATCAGCTGATGGAAGCGCTGGCTGGTCGATCTGGTGTTCCGGTGGGACAGGACAGCCCAATGAAGTCGAAGAAGGAGGCGAGGAGAGGGGTGCTTGTAAAAGCAATCCAGAACCTAGTTAACCACTAGGATTGCTTTTACAAGACAGCCGACCATCAGCTCTGTAGGCATCTTCCTGTTATAACTAGTTTGAAGTTCGGCGACGTACTGGTACGCTGATGGTCCTCAAGTGGATAAAGAGTTCAGCTTTAATGAACATTGAGACGACATTTTGACTTTAGCACTGTTGTAATGTTTCCTGGATAGGTTTAGTAATTTAAGTACTCAATTTTACTTGTTGCCTGAGTTTGCTCTTCAGTGTTGGGATTAGCCTGCAGGCCTCTGGGTCTCAAGTCACATGGAAAACATATGAAGGCCTGAACAGTCATCTGTCTAAAATATGTTTCCCTCTGTTGACTCATGTCTTGCTAAAAATAATCCTTCACAGTCAGACTAGCCGATGCCAAAAAGAGAACTTCATAGTACATCCCTAATATTTGTTTAGTCACTGGCTGCATTCAGTAGAAGCAATGGAAATAGAAAATCAAAGCAAAGAGTGACATGTCAGCTACTGGAGAACTCAAACCTGCAGAGGTTTGTTCAGAGATTGCAGGTCCTGTTCCTTGTCAAGCACAATTCTGTCTGAGAAGTCAAAGTGCCACTGCCTTTCCAACTATAACTGTCACTAAAATACTCCAAGTCCAAGTCCTATACAAATAGTAACGGAATGAAAATCATAGGTTGCGTTGTCATACAACAAAAATTTACTAGTGTTTTCCCACAAATAGAGCTTTCTTTTGGTGGTATTTGATCATCTCTGCGGTTTTTATTTTTTGCGCTATAAACAAAAAAGGAGCGACAATTTTGAAAAAAAAACAATATTTTTTACTTTTTGCTATAATACATATCCAAAAAATATATATATAAAAAACAAATCTCTTCCTCAGTTTAGGCTGATATATATTCTTCTACATATTTTTGGTAAAAAAAAAAAAAAATCGCAATAAGCGTATATTGATTGGGTTGTGCAAAAGTTATAGTGTCTACAAACTATGGGAATAGATATATGGCATTTTTATTATTTTCTTTTTTTTTACCAGTAATGGCGGTGATCTGTGATTTTTATTGGGACTGCGATATTGCGGCGGACATATCGGACATTTTTGGCACTTCTTTGGGACCAATAACATTTATACAGCGATCAGATCTAAAAATATCCACTGATTACTGTATAAATGTCACTGGCAGGGAAGGGGTTAACACTAAGGGGGCGATCTAGGAGTTAAATGTGTTCCCTCATTGTGTTCTAACAGTATGGGGGCTGGGCTGGCAGAGACATAACAGATCTCACTGATTCCGATGACAGGGATCAGTAGATCTCTGTTATGTCCCCTGAGAGAACAAGGAACTGCTGTGCTTACATTGGCGGTTCCCCGTTCTGCCTCTCTATTAGGCGATCGCGGGTCGCCAGCAGACATCCAGTCCGCCCGACCCACGGGCACACTCACGCAGCGTGTGGTGGGCACGAGAGTGCATCGGCGGCAGCTGTGACGGTGCGGGGAGAGCACGCAAAGGGGCGGACGTGCATGGACGTCCACCCGGCAATTCAGGTCTGCGCTGTAGCCGTCTTTTAGCTATAACGCCGATCTGTAGTGGTTAACTGAACAAGCTGAAGTTAGAAGCAGATTGGCTAACATGCACAGCTGCACCAGATTTTGCACTCTCTAGTACAGGGGTAGGCAACCTTAACCGCTTGCCGACGGCTGATCGGCAATTGACGGCGACAATGTGGCTCTGTAATGCGAATCGCCGTCATACGACGGCGGCCGCGATACAGAGCCACTGTGAGCGCGCGCTTGGCGGTTACATTCGTG
>BLSH010151141.1:863571-877446 GCA_018402905.1 Glandirana rugosa | reverse complement strand
AAAAAAAATAAAAACCCCAAAAATGAATTCTCATCATCCGTAAATGCGACCACTTTTGCGCAAACCAATCAATAAACGCCGATTGCTATTTTTTTTATCGCAAATATGAGGAAGAATATAAATCGGCCAAAAACGGTGAAAAAAAATGTTTTTTTATATTTTTTTTTTTGATTTGTATTTTAGCAAAAAGTAAGAAATTTGGGTTTTTTTGCAAAATTGTCGCTCTTCTTTTGTTTATAGCGGCGATCAGAAATGACGCAGCGGTGATCAAATACCACCAAAAGAAAGCTCTGTTTGTGGGAAAAAAAGGACGCAAATTTCGTTTGGGTGCAACGTCGCACGACCGCGCAATTGTCAGTTAAAGCGACGCAGCGCCGAATCGCAAAAAGGGCTCCGGTCCTAAAGCTGGAAATCCTTCCGGGGCTGAAGTGGTTAAAGAGGTGGAGATCTACCTGCACAACAAGGAAGAAGTCAAAGATCACCGGGCACAGTGTTGTCTCCTCACTTCTGATTTAAACGTCTAATTGCCATGCTACCATTTTGCAATCGCGTACATTGCACGGCAATCATGGGTTTAAATCAGGTAGTGAGGAGGAAACATATTGCCTCCTCACCACCTGTCAAACACACTTGGATCACTTTTCAGGGGAGCAGCAGGAGGAATTTATGCTAGGAGAAGAAATTGGGGGGGGGGGGGTATTGTGCTAGAAGGGGGGATGGGGGGAAAATTTGTGCTAGGAGGGGGGAGAGTTTGTATTAGGAGTAGGAGAGGGGATTTGGAGTGGGGGTAGAGGATTTGTGCTTGGAGGGGACATTTGAGCGGTAGAGGTTTTATGCTAGTAGGGGTGATTTGTAGAGGAGGGGTTGTGCTGAGGGGATTTGCAGAGAGTGAGGATTTGAGCTTGGAGGGGAATGGGGTCAGAAATGTGTGCTGGCAGAGGGGATTTCAGCCAGGTGGCAGATTTGTACTGGGAGGAGGCAAGATGTACTGAGTGTTGGATGCGTAACTCTGGAAACTCAAGAACTATGAGCTGCAAGAGAGAGAAAACTGTGCATGCATGGGTAGGGGACGAAGCTGAGTACTTGCCTGTGAGTTCCCAGGGCCACACCTCCAATGATCTGTACATCTGCAGCAAATCTGTGCCATCTGCAGCACAGAGGTAGGAAGGCAATGAAATGCAATTGAAAAAAGTATGAGTTATTTTAAAAAATGGAGCACTGCATAGAAATGCACTGCGTATGCTTTACTGCTTGGGGCTGTTTTTGGCAAAAGTCAGTAAAGGTGAACTAACACTTTTAGTGCTGGCAAGAGAATTGTAACAGGTGGTATCACTGAGGAAAAATACCTGTGCCAGCCACTACCCATAATATGCTGAACCCCAAGAAGTCACACCTGTGTCAGCCATTACCCATAATATGCTGACCCCCAAGGAGTCATACCTGTGCCAGCCATTACCCATAATATGCTGACCCCCAAGGAGGCATGACCTATTTGCTGGCCCAGGTAGGTATTATGGCCTTACCCTGGAGTGTGGTACCACTACACTTCTGTTACTGAAAGAAACCTGAAATTAAAGAAAATGCAGCCTGTCCTTGCTAACTGATTTCTGGAAAATATGTTGTTATGCTGAAAGACGTTTTCCATTTTCCAATTGAATTGTAACTGTACTGTCTGCCCTAATGTTGTAAAGCACTGTGCAAATTTTTGGTGCTATATAAATGCTATATAATAATAACAATAATAATTTTTAGAAGGCATAATCTACAAAACACCTACCACCTCTCTTTTGACCCTACACTAAGGGCTGATTCATACGCTCTACTGCACTGCCACTGAAGGTCATATGAAGGCAGTGGTGTTGATATGCGCTAAACAATGCATTACCATTGTACATTTTTTGGTAGAAATGTAATGAAATGTTACAAAGTGACATTTTTTCAGTTCTATTGGTCCCAGCGCAATGCAATAAGGCCCCTTTTCACAAAGGTGTTTTGACCAGATTTGCCTGTCCATTTTTCAGGCAGCCCTGATCAGAAGATCCATGCTGTCCTATGAACAGGCGGATGTAAACGGACGATGTTCAGGTCCAGGAAAAACATAGAAATGTAAAGGCAGAGAAAAGGCCAAGGGGGGCCTAGTCTGCCCCCCCCCCTTTTTTTTATTATATTTATATGCATTTTTGTTTTTGCAGGTTTGTTTTGGGACTGTGTCCTTTCCATTTTTACAGTACAGATCAGAGCTAGCCTGATGTAAAGCAAAGTCCATTTTCATCCGGCTGCCATAGAGCTCAGCGGGGTCTGCCCATGTCCGCTCTGCATATACTGAGTGGGCATGGGCGTGACATCTGTCCTTCTCTGCTCTGGCTGGTAGCTGTCTGGTATGAATGAGCCCCAAAACTGCACTTATTTTTCAACACATTCCACTGCAACCTGGCAGAATGAAATCATAACAAGGCCTTTTTCTTGCCAATGTATTACACCTGTATTAGACATGGCTGCCAAGCACAGCAAAATGCATCTAGTGTGAATCACCTTCTAGTGCCCCATTCACACCAGAGTGCTTCTAATGCAGGCCAGAAACAGTACAAATTTTTTCCTGTAACAGAAATTTGCATGATTCCCCCATTAACACAGGCAGTGTTGACAGAGGAATCAGCAGCTGTCTTCGCCCAGCAGGAGAATCTGGCAGGCTGGTTGTACCCAAGTTGGTCAATCAATCAACTTGGTACATTCAGCCTGTCCCTTAAGGCCTCATACACACGGGCGTTTTTTGATGCCACAATTTTGGGCGTTTTTTGCAGCTCGCCATGTTATTCAATGGCCCCATAAAAACACCAACGTTTTTGAGCTGTAGAGGGCGTCGGCATTAGTGAGCTGTAAATAGAATGTGGAACCAATGCGTTCCAAGGCTGTAGCGTTTTGGCAAAATGTTCACTAAAGGCGCATTGACACCGTAGCGGCGTTAACAGGCGTTTTTGATGCCTGCGTTTTCAGGTTAAAAAATAACAGAGGAATTTTATTTTTTAAAAAACGCCTATTGACGCTGACGCTCACTAACGCTCAATAGCGCTCATTAATGCCGATGCAAAACCCCGACGAAAACGCAGATTTTTGCCTGATGTCAAACCCCATGTTTTGCTAATACGCCGGTGTGTATGAGGCCTAACAGTTCGAATCTCGGCTGGTTTCTTCTGAAATATTACTGCTACAAGGCGGTGTGCTACGGAGCACATATATATATATATATATACACACGTGAACTGGCACTTCTGTGTAGGGCATGTGCGCCACCGGCAGCTCACTTCCCCTGTGATCACATACAGCGGGAGCCCAGCGGTAGGTACCGCAGACTCAATGTCTGCCGTCCCCCACTGATGATTGAGGAGAGAGGCAGAATGGTGGTCTACCTATGTAAACAAGGCAGATTGCCATTCTATCAGTAGGGAAGGAATGGATCCTGTGTTCCAGCAAAGCAGGAACATGGATCTATGCCTTCCCCTAGTAAAAGCACCCCCCCACTGTACACAAACACAGGCATATTTTTTAGCACTGATCAATGTATTAGTGTCACTGGTCCCCAAAAAGTGTTTAAATTGCCCCATGCAATATCACAGTGCCGCTATACGTTGCTGATGACTATTAAAATAAATAAATAAATAAAATACCCCATAGTTTGTAAACACTATAACTTTTGCGCAAACCAATCAATATACGCTTATTGGGAGTTTTTAACCAAACATATGTAGCTGAATACATATTGGCCTAAATTAATGAAATTAGATTTTTTAATTATTTTTTTTGTTGGGTGTGTTTTATAGCAGAAAGTAAAAGCTCTAGATTTTTTTTTTTTTTCAAAATTGTTGATCTTTTTTTTGTTTATAGCGCAAAAAATAAAAAATGCAGCAGGTGATCAAATACCACCAAAAGAAATCTCTATTTATGGGGAAAAAAGGACATAGATTTCATTTGGGTACAGTGTCGCACGACCGTGCATTTTAGTCCAATGGACTTCAATAAGAGAACGTGAACAAATGTGAGAAAATGCGCATTAATCTCACTTTTTTAGGCACCTCTATAATAAAAATCTCTCAGGCCAAAAACAAGCAATCCTGTGAAGGTCCAATAGGAGCTCCTGTATGTCACTTTACCATTAAAAATGCCAGAAATAAACACCAAATAGAAGTTGCTGAGAATTGCTTCCATAGAAATGTGAATGAGCCCCCAATTCTCCAGTATGTGACAATGACACCCCAGACTCATGAGATTAGTAGGTATTGTGTATACAGTGTATAGAAGAAGCCCTGATCTCCTACCCAGGGACAGGTCAATCTTGGTGGTGTCCTGCAGCTCTTCTTGCCCCTGTCCCGGCTCCTCTCCCATGTCCTCCATAGCTGGCTCTGCTCCGGCTGATCACACACGGGCGGTGGGGAGATGATCCTGCCCTCTCCATGCCTCGGATCGCTGCCAGGGACGGAGGACACCAAATAGGGGCATACAAGAGCCGGGCTCACCACCGCCTGGCGGTGCGGGGCGTGTGTACACTGACACTGCCCTGGAGAGATCGGAGATACTGCCTACCCATAGGGATCGCATCCTGGCAGACACTGACAGCTAAAGGGAAGGAACATGAAATATCGGGGAGCACACAGATCAAGGGAGCCTTTGCAAAAAAAAAAAAGTAATCAATAATTCAGATTGTAAAAGAAATGATGTTTTTGTATTTGAGCCTGCAAAGCATTGCAAGCAAAATCTGTGAATCGCAAGTGCAATGCTCTGCTTCTTGCAGACTATTCCTTTGGCTCAGATACATACAGAGGTACAGACCTTCAAGAGGTTCTTCAGTCTAAAAATCCTGTAGCTGCTGACTTTTAAAGTGGTTGTCAAGTCATGACAACCACTTTAAACTACAGGTAAGCCTACAATAAGGCTTACCTGTAGGTCCCTCTGGAACATCTCCTAAACTTGCACCGTTTAGGAGATATTCTCTGTATCTGCATGTGCCGACGCAATTGTCACATGCGTGGTGAAGAAACAGCCATTTCTTCACGAAGTGTGCCGTAAATGACGGCTCACGTGCGCATGCGCGGGAGTGATGTCAGCGCGGCTCCTGCCAATCACAGCGCTGGAGTCCGCGCTGTGATTGGTCGGAGCTTGGGATCCCGGAAGACAACGGACATAACATGACGCCAGTCACAGCGGTGCTCGGGGACCGCTGCAACGGCGGCGATCTAAGGTAAGCATTTCATAATAAGCTAGTATGCGATGCATACTAGCTCATTATGCCTTTCTCTTGCAGGTTTTTTTTTTTCACCAAGCCTTGACACCTACTTTAATAAAGACACACTTACCGGTCCAGGGATCCAGCGCTGTCCTCACGTGGGCCGGTTCATCGCTGATCTCCGACATCCCCATGTTTATTGTTGGTTGTGATTCCCTGGCTCCCTGCTACACATGCATGAGTTGCACTGCGCTTTGCGAAGGTTGTGAGCATAGGCATGCATGGGCACACCCCTATTACTGCATACAGTGCCGATTTCCCCTATTGCCCGGGTTTCCCTGGGCATAGGTGTGTCTGGGCACACCTTAATTACAACATGCAGTGCCGATTCCCCCTACTACCCAGGCTTCCCCGGGCATAGGTGTGCCGGGCACATCCTAATTACTACGTGCAGTGCCCATTCCCCCCACTGCCTAGGCTTCCCCGGGCATAGGTGTGCCTGGGCACGTCCTTATTACTACGTGCAGTGCCCATTCCCCCCACTGCCCAGGCTTCCCCTGGCATAGGTGTGCCTGGGCACATCCTAATTACTACGTGCAGTGACCATTCCCCTCACTGTCCAGGCTTCCCCGGGCATAGGTGTGCCTGGGCACACCCTAATTACAACATGCAGTGCCGATTCCCCCCACTACCTGGGTTTCCTTGGGCATAGGTGTGCCTGGGCACACCCTAATTACTACATGCAGTGCCGATTCCCCCTACTGCCCAGGTCCCCGGGCATAGGTGTGCCTGAACACACCCTAATTACTATATGCGTGCTGATTCCCCCTACTGCCCATGCATCCCCGGGTGGAGGTGTGCCTTGGCACATCCTAATTACTACATGCTTCACCGCTTCCACCTACTGCCCAGGCTTCCCAGGGCATAGGTGTGCCTGGGCACACCCTAATTACTACATGCAGTGTCGATTCCCCCTACTGTCCAGGCTTCCCCAGGCATAGGTGTGCCTTGGCACACCTATGCCTTGTGTTCAAACAGTTTCTCCCCAGCAAGCATGCCAGATACGTGGTCAAGATGTATAAGGTCTGTGACAGGGCCACAGGCTATACATATAGTTTCCTGGTTTACGAGGGAAAAGATAGGAGTGTGGACCCCCCCAACTGTTCAGACTACATAGGGAGCAGCGGCAAGATTGTTTGGGACTTGGTGTCACCTTTGTTCGGACAGGGGTACCATTTATACGTGGACAACTTTTATACAAGCGTGCCACTTTTTAGACACCTCTTTCAATTACAAATTGCCGCATGTGGCACTGTAAGATCTAATTGCTGGGGCTTTCCCCCAATGGCTTGTAGATACTTAGACTTAGACAGGGAGGAGAGAGCCTGCTTGAGATCAGACGAATTGCTTGCTGTGAGATGGAAGAACAACCAGAACCTTTTCGTTTTGTCTTCCATTCACGCAGACACGACAGTCCAAATTACTATGGCAACTGGTGTTGAGAAGCCCCTCTGTGTCCATGAATACAACCTTAAAATGGGAGGGGTGGACTTCAAGGACCAGATAATGGCGCCGTAGACGCTGATACAATAAAGTTTTTGTGCGTGAGGCGCATGCGTGGAAGCCTAAACTCGGAGCTCCGTCCCGCTGCGGTCCCGCCGTCCTCAAGCAGCCACAAACTGGGATCCTGATCCCCTCCTCCTTGAGCTCCCGGCGATTGTAGAGTCCGGGAGTGACCCGACGAGCCCAAGCTCCCGCGAGTGGCCCCGGGAGAATCGCCATCGGCCTCGGACGGCAGACAAGGCCGCGGCTTGGGCCTACACACTCGCTCCGCACCGCAGCATAACACGAGGCTTCTGGACAGCCAGGTGCATAGCTGGAAGCAGGGTGACAACTTCTTCTAAGAGCCTCCCCCCACCTAGTGCCTCCTCAGGGTACCGGCCAAGCTCTCCAAGCACCCCAGTATCATTGGCTCCCCCCGAGCACCCAAGTAAGGGACATTTTATTGACTGGCCTCTCTCCTAGGGGCCCTCTACTAGGGGTACGACAGGGGAAAACACCCATGCACACAGGCGCGGTGAGAAGGGACTTGATTCGACAGCCAGGCTTTAATGACCAAGCCCCTAAAAACACTCATATGCCCTCTGGAGCGCGGCAGGAATTAGCGGATAGGGGAGAGGACATGGAGGCCGGCGCAGACGGGGGGATCACAAATCCTATCCGGACCAGGGGCATTATTAGGAGATCTCAACAATCCCCAGGCACGGTCACCGGCTTCCACAGTCTCCCTCCTGGAAAGGACATTAGATGAACTGATTGCCACCCCTATTCGAGACCGGGCTCCTAATCCGGCACTGACAGATATTATGGGGTCCCCTTACCCAGCATTACACATGGACTTGCAATTCATGATGGAAACCTTTTCTAAAATGCTTTCTAAGGGGTTGGCCCAAACTGCCTCCCAAATTACCTCCACTATTGAGGCTGAGCTACAGAACTTAGGATCCAGGATTGACGCCATAGAACAGAAAATGAATCAAACAATAGCCAGAGCCAACGAGAACACATCACGCATTCAAGATCTCCAAGATCAATTGGATTCGGCCCTCTCCAAGATAGACTGTCTTGAAAACCGTTCTCATAGGTACAACTTTTGGATCAGAGGACTTCCTGTAACCATCACAAATGTACAAGGTACAGTCCGCTCCTTCATTAAAGAAATCATTCCCGACATACCGGAACATTGTCTGGAACTCGACAGGGCTCACAAAGCTCTTCAAGCTCAAGCTCGGACGGATTACCCATAGACATAGTGGTAAAACCACATTTTTACGAGGTGAAGGAGGAAATCATGAGACTCACCAGGAATTCTCCCCAGCTATCATTTCAAGGAAACCCAATCCAGGTGTTTGCTGATTTATCCCCCTCAGCCATCCAAAAACGAAGATCCTTGAAGCCACTGCTCAAGGTTTTAACCCAAAAATCTATCAAGTACTGATGGTCCTTTCCTTTTCGCCTATCCTTTGCTCACAAAAGACAAGACACAAAGATTCTCCTTGTTCCAGGAAGGAGAACACTTACTGGTCAAACTAAACCTTATTTCTCCGGATCCATCCTCCACCCTTCATCATAAAAATGCAGGCTCCTCCAAACATCCCTCTCCACAGAGCCCAATACCCCCGGTTTGGCGGAATCAGCAATCTAAGAGGTCCAAGGACTCTCACCCCCCATGACCTCCTGGAGTTACCCACGTGTTTTCCCTTGCAGACTGGATGTTTTGATCTCCTCCTGAAGAGATCCCGATCCTTTACCTGGATCATTGACTACTTTTCATAGAGTGTTCTTATTTAGTAACTATTTAGCTTGGTTTCCCTCTACAAAATGGCATTTCTGTCCGTGGTAGCCTTGTAGGGCCTTTGAATATTTTCTACTTTTTCTTTATTCACAGGACAATTCCCCAATTCAACCTCAGCTGAAAAGGGAGTTCCCAGAATCCAGGAAGGTTAAGACATTGGTTATGGTGGATGGGCTCCTGTTATAAGGTATCCCTACGACCTTCTCGTGTTCTGGGGAAGTTACACTCGTTAAGTATTAATGTTATTACGTAATTGCCTATACATCCTGTTCATTGTTTAATGTTTCCTCGTGAGTTGACGAGGGTTAAGAGTAACTGAAATTTTAGTAACACGCCTATCCCTCGGAGGCGGTGGGCTGGGGTAGGGGAAGTCCCCGCTTTGGTGGCACCACTCTCCCTCGCCTCCCCGGTGCTGAGCCCTCCTCCCTTTAATGGGAGGGACCTAGGGAGCTACTTAATATTATTTGTTGAATTTTAGGGGGGGGGATCTTCCTCTCTATTTTATATTTTATATATATATATATATATATATATTATACTGGGCGGTGGTTGGGACCTGGGCGGCTGTCATGCTCCTCCCTCTGCCTCTGGGCACCAATTGATGGTTCACCCAAGGCCAGACGTTATTCTGCTGGTTTGGTCGATGTTTCATTGTTATATCTGGGGTTTAGGAGCTGTTATGTTGGCTCCTGAATCCCGGATACTGAGGAGACCAGCGGCAGGAAGCCGCTGTTCTCCTCCCAGGTTCTCTCTAACCTTTGTTTTCTTTTCTCTCTTCTTCTCCTTACTTCTTTCCCTTTTTGTATTATTTCAGGCACCAGGGAGGCACCAGATTCAAAGGAACATGGAGGAACAGTCCCTCTTCTTCGGGTAAGGACAGGCCATTCTCATCCTCCTTCCAGATGCAGGTGGGTCTCTCCTCAGTGATGCATAAACATCCATTTTGTTCCCATGGCCACATGAACATTTTTAAACTATTGCAGGAGTTTGGAAGGGCTTCCAGGCTTCGAGTGAATATGGCCAAATCGGTGGCCCTTAATGTCAACACTTCCGAGCGGGTAGTCCAACAGCTTAAGGAACATTATAAGTTCTACTGGAACTCCACCCAGATTCCATACCTGGGCATCAAACTAGCAGCCGACATTGATCAATTAAATAGCCTTAACTACCCCCCTTTATTTAAACTATTATCCGAGGATCTCACTAACTGGGGTAGGTACAGCCTATCCTGGCTGGGAAGGGTGCACTCTATTAAGATGACCCTTTTTCCTAGAATTCTCTATTTGTTTAGATCCCTTCCCATACCAATTAAGAAATCTCACATACAGAAATTTCAATCTCAGATCATGAAGTTCATCTGTAGTAATAAGGGATTTGGGTGCCCTGCTAAAAGTCCTCCTTAGAAGATGCACCCAAGGTGGTTTGGGGCTTCCAAACCTCTGGCGATATTACCAGGCAGCTCAACTTGCACAGTTTTCAATTATCTACGCCCAAGACAATAGACCAGACTGGGTCAAGATAGAGAGACAGGCGGTCCCCCTAAACACTATTGACTTCTTGGTATGGGCTCCCCCCAAAACGAGACCCCCAATCCTAGCCCCTACTCTCTCCCACTCGTTGGCTCTATGCGACTCCCTGTATAGTTTCTCAAATTTAGCCTTAGGCATCTGTCCCCTTCAGCACCTTTTTAATAACCCACAATTTCCACCGGGCCTGGACATCCGGGCATTTAGGTGGTGGACAAATAAGGGCCTTTACAGAATAGGCCACTTCTTGTCCTCTATGGGCCCAATAACATTAGTCCGCTGCTCCAGCAAAATGGACATGCCTCCATCTGAAAGATTCCGCTTCCAACAAATTCATCATTTTATGTCCTCATTATGGAAGGCTAACCCTGCTACTGCTGGCATTACCCCCTATGAAAAATGGTGCTCTGAGATTGTTGATCAGAGAGGAGGTATCGCCATAATTTATGCATCACTGAAGGAGCACCCTGACAAGCCTCCTTACACTGAGAACTGGGAGAGGGTCTTGGCTGTCACATGGGAAGCGGACAAGTGGTTTTCTTTGTTTTAAAAATCCTTCAGGGGGATAGTAAAAATTTCCATGATGCCAGCATTAAGGTAATTTCCCGCTGGTACTTGGTCCCTTCTTGTCTGGCAATCATGTTCCCAAACTCTTCCCCGCTATGCTTTCAAGGGTGCGATCTGCAGGGCTCTTACTTCCATAGTTGGTGGGAAGGTCCTAGAATTCGGGGATTTTGGAATAGAATTTTCTCTTTGCTGCAGAAGGTCACGGAAAAAGCTATCCAAAAGAACCCAGAAACCCAGAAACAGCTTTACTTAACCATAGGCCAGACAAGCTATTCTAAAACGTACCAATTGTATATTGCTGAGAGCTAAGATAATGCTAGCCAGGGTCTGGAAAAAACCTTCTGTCTCCTTCAACACAGCAAAGCGGAAAATCTCCTGGATCATGACCCAGGAGAGGTTTGCCAATCTTATCCTGGACTCGTCGGACAAATTTGACTCAGTTTGGGAACCATGGAAAAAATATCTAAAACTGCCTCCATGATTTGGGTTGGTCCCTCCTTATGCCTCTCTCTTGTGCCCTTAATTTCTCTCTTACCTTGCCTTCTCTGGCTCTTTGTAATTATGCTGAGTTCCTTTTCAATATTTCTTCTGGGAGCAGACTTCTTGGGCTAGTTTGTCTACTGTGTGTATTTTGTATCCCTTTTCCTTTTCAGTCTTTTTATGTTACTGAAAATGGGGTTGAGGAGTTTGGGTGAGGGCATCGCCCCCCCTCGGGGCACAGTTTGATCCCAGGAGGGATGTTGGGAGTGGGGGGCGTGCACTTGTCTGCAGTTCCCTAACATCATGTTAAAGTCTGGCTCTTTTCATAACTAATCACTTATGTTTGGATATGTGATAGCTCCTGTAAAGCTATTTATGGATCACTTATTGCTGTCTGGTTGCACTTTTCCTGTAATTGTAAAATTCAATAAAAATTTTCAAATATATAAAAAAAAGGGTCTGTGTACTTATTTCAATTGGCTCTGTCCAACGTTTATGTGCTATATCTGGATGAACTGGATCCTTCCTAAAATTCCAGGAAGAGATCAGCACAGGCCTTCTGCTTCCAGATGGTGCTGTGGCCCAACTTCCCTATGCAAATGCAGTGAGCCAGCTGCATGAGAGGCATGTTCTAGATGTCCTCCCTGGTACCCCTACCAAAAGATCACTCCAAATAAAGATGATGTGTCTGTAGAAAACAGACATAGGCGCGACACCCGCTATTTTTGTCCCACCTGTCCTGACCAACCTGGTCTCTGCATCGGGGAATGTTTCCGTCACTACCACACACTAGTGGAGTATTAGCATAGGGTACAGCATGGCACAATCCTAGGGCACATATTCACATAGGGTCTCGAAAGATGAGATGGCCATCGCATTTTGAGAGACCCGAACCTGAAACCATTACAGTTACAAATAAAAATGTAAAAAACATAAAAAAAAAATTAAAAAAAGCCTAAAAATAGTTGTCGTTTTCTTGTTCTTCACTCTATTGTTCTGCTCTGTTTTCCTGTATTTTATGCTTAACTGTAATGTTTTATTGTTACTGTGTTTTACCGTGTTTGCTTTGCGGGTATGTCATTCTACTGTAATTTTTTACTGTTACTGTGTATGCCATTCAGCTGCTGCACTGATTTATCTATTTTGACAGCAACAGGGTTTGCTCTCACTATGCGTAAATCAGCGATTCCAGTGCTGTAGGAGGTGATTTCACTACCACAGTTAAAAAAAGAGCATGTATGCCGAAGCATATGGGGCAGGGGTGGACATGGGGCGAATTGCCCCTATGCTTCAGCATATATTTTTACTTACTTTTCTTGGCAGAGATTTCTTCATCCACATTGATCGATGTGAATGGAAGAATCTGTTAGGTTCTTTTTTCGTTCAGCCCATGGGCTGAGCGGAAAAAGAAAAGAGTGGTGCATGTATGCCCGTTCTTAGCAGAGGTTTCTTCATCCACATCGATCAATGTGGATAGAGGAATCTGTTCAGCCCAAAAAAAAAAAAAAAGAATGGTGCATGTATACCCATCATTAGAAGTGGGTGGATACAGGACAGTATTCTAATGGTGGGCATACCACTGATTGACCACTGGTATGTTGCTGGACTTTCAGTGGTTATACCAGAATGATGCCTGCAGGTTGAGGTATCATCTTGGTATCGTTCATTTTAGCTGGCGGTCGGCTTTTTATGTAAAAGCAATACTAGTGGCTAATTAGCCACTAGACTGCTTTTACAAGCAGTGGGAGGGAATGTTCCCCCCCTCCAGCCATCTTCAATGCATGGAAGAGGCATGTTAAGTCCATGGAATATTTTATTTTGTGCCACAATTTTCGGGAAAATGCCAATTTTTAAAAAAAAATTTTACACAAAGTTGTCACTAAATGATATATTGCTTTCACATGACATGGGTATATGTGAAATCACACCCCAAAATATATTCTTCTGCTTCTCCTGAGTACGGGGATACCACGTGTGAGAATTTTTGGGAGCCTTGCCATGTACAGGACCCCGAAAACCAATCACTGCCTTCAGGCTTTCTAAGGGCGTAAAATGGTGATGTTATTCCTCACTATCTATCATAGTTTTGGAGGCCCTGAAATGTCAAGATAGCACAACCCCTTCCCCAAATGACACCATTTATGTAAAGTAGACACCACAAGATATTTGCTAAGAGGCATGATGAGAATGATTTCGCAGCTCTCATTTGTTTTGGAAAAGGAAAATGTACTTTTTTTTTTTCTCATTTTTCAAATTTCAAAACATTGTGACAAAAAGCGAGATCTGCAAAATACTCAACAAGCCTCTCAGCAAATATCTTGGAGTGTCTACTTTCCAAAATGGAGTCATTTGGGGGGGGGGGGGGTTGTGCTATCTGGGTATTTCATGGCCTCCGCTGTTGGGTTCGATAAACGACTCTCCGTACAACTCAGGTACCTTATAAAATATAAAACGGTGTTCAAAGCCCTTTTAATGTTAAAAAAAGAAATTTAAAATGTGTTTCAACAGTGTTTTACTATATAACGAGTTTGTACGGTACCTATATACACCTTAATGTGGGGTTTTAAGTAAGACCACGAAGAGGACTCATGCCCCTATGGTGTACACACTCTGAAAAACCCTCGAATGGCGTATGTCCTGGGGCTTTTGGTACTAAAATGAGGAGTGGTGGATAGTGTCAAAGCCTCCGGTACTTTATGGGTCTATCGTGTTGGGGGGGGGGGGGGTTT
>BLSH010151141.1:844176-863561 GCA_018402905.1 Glandirana rugosa | reverse complement strand
CTCAACATGCCTCTCAGCAAATACCTTGGGGTGTCTACTTTCCAAAATGGGGTCATTTGGGGGAGGGTTGTGCTATCTGGGTATTTCATGGCCTCCGAAACTGTGATAGGTGGTGAGGAGTAAAATCATGGTTTTCGGGGTCCTGTATGCGGTAAGCTCCCAAAAAGTCTCACACATGTGGTATCCCCGTACTCAGGAGAAGCACCAGAATGAATTTTGGGGTGTAATTCCACATATATCCATGGCATGTTTGAGCAATATATCATTTTGTGACAACTTTGTGTAAAATTTAAAGAAAAAAATTGTAATTTTCCCGAAACTTGTGGCAAAATATAAAATATTCCATGGACTCAACATGCCTCTCAGCAAATAGCTTGGGTTGTCTACTTTCCAAAATGAGGGTCATTTTGGGGGGGGGTTGTGCTATCTGGGCATTTCATGACCTCCAAAACTGTTATAGGTAGTGAGGAGTGAAATCAAAAATTTACGCCCTTAGAAATCCTGAAGGCGGTGATTGGTTTTTGGGATCCCGTATGCAGATAGGCTCCCAAAAAGTCTCACGCATGTGTTAGTCCCGTATTCAGGAGAAGCAACAAAATGTATTTTGGGGTGTAAAAAATATAAAAAAACGAATTTATTCCTCAGTTTGGGCTGATATATATTGTTCTACATATTTTTGGTAAAATAAAAAATAAAAAAAATTGCAATAGGCGCATATTGATTAGGTTGCGCAAAAGTTATCGCGTCTACAAACTATGGGAATAGATTTATGCCTTTTTTTTTTTTTTACTAGTAATGGCGGCGATCTGCGATTTTTATTGCGATATTGCCGTGGACAGATCAGACACTTTTGACAGTTTTTTAGGACCAATGATATTTATACAGTGATCAGAGCTTTAAATAGCCACTGATTACTGCATAAATGTCATTGGCAGGGAAGGGGTTAACACTAGGGGGCGATCAAGGGGTTAACTGCGTCCCCTAGGTAGGTGTTTCTAACTGTGGGGGGAGTGTAGTGACTGGGGATGGAGAGAGAAAGTTGCTCCCGATCACTGGGAACAGCAGATCTCTCTCCACTTCCCTGTACGAATGAAGATCTCTTTGTTTACATCAATAGATCCCCGTTCTGGCTCTGTGAGGAGCGATCGTGGGTGGCCTGCGCACATCGCAGCCGCCGACCATGCGCATCTGCTCCGGGGACACGTCGCGAGCGCCTGCTATACCTGTTAAAGGGACCGCCGTACCGGTATGGTGATTTGTGCAACTGAGCCAATCTGCTGCAGTATAACTGCGGTGGCCGGTCGACAAGTAGTTAATGAATTTAAATTCTAAAGTCTCATTTTTTTTTAGTTAAAAATAACAAACATGTTATACTTACCTGCTCTGTGTAGTGATTTTGCACAGAGCAGCCCGGATCCTCCAGCATGAGTGGGAGTAACGGCATTGCGGCTCCGGCCACTCGCAGTGCCAGAGCCCGCGACCCAGGAAGAGATGGCAAGACAACATGTCAGCCTCCTCAGCTCTGACCGGGCCGGGCTACGGGGGCCTCGTTCTAAGGTGTTTAATAATGTGTTAGTATGGGTTGCATACTAGCACATTATGCCATTGTCTTGCAGCTTTGTTTTTTTATTCCTAGGTTTACTAACGCTTTAACTAGTTATAGTGTTATATGAAATTAACTTTGAGTTCAGACATTTAAATAACTTTTTACAGTATTTAGACACATCAGAGTTAGGAGCTCCAGAGTCCTGACTTAGCTTTCTCTTTTTTCTCTTAAAGTATAACTAACGGCAAAATGTATATTTTTATTTTGGATATAGTGGAGAGGGATTAGAACACCAATTAGGTTTTTATTGCTATCTGTGCCCCCAATAAGGAGATTCACCCTCTCTATTTGTCCTGTTTACCATTATCATTAAAAGTGAAAGTAAAGAAAATCCCAAATTTTGGGTTGTCCCCTGAAAAGTAATAGAGGGGAAATCTCCCAATGGGGACACCAGTTCTATTGACCTAGGGGTCCACAAGGAATTCCTTTAATTTGCAAGGATTTCCTCTCATTTCCTGTTTGGCTATGGAATGTGAAGTGAAGGGGTTATAACCTTCCCTTACTTTATCCCAAATGGAATATAGTCAGATTCTAGAGAGAAGAAGTGAAACTGCTGATTTCCAACTCTCGTTACTCTGCAATGACTGTATAAATCTAAAATGTCTACACTTTTTTACCCTGTTCTCTAACAATGTGAACTTGATGTAAATAAGCAATAAGATAGTATTAAATAAGCCTGTAATTATACTCTAAGATTACAATATAGGCATGAAAGATCCAGCACCCATCTGCATTACCTAAAGATACCACTAGAGGGAAAAGTTTTTGATAGCATGAAACTATTGAAACTATTTCAAAGCTTGATTTCTGCATTGTGCACTTTTTACTAAGCCACTTGTCTAAACCTAAAGTTTTTTATATATATATATAAATATCAAGTATCAAGTGATCCTTTGGAGCTTCCAGAAAGATTCTTGCAATTATAGATATCTTGCTAAAGTAAGGCTGTGCGATTCCTAGCATGAACTGCATGATGCCATGGGATTTGGTGCCCACAAACACACTTCCACATAATACCCTCAATGCTCCACCAATCAGCATTTTAAATGTCTAAATACGTACAGCAGAATGACAGTTTCTGGTGTCTCAAGTAGGTTATGAAGATGCGGAGAAGGAGACGTTTGTTGATTTTCTCAGCTCTCTTGAACAGCTTCATCGGGAAATGTAAAATATGTATCTGTAGATATATCACAAGTAGATATAATATTAGCAACATACCACCATCAAAAGAGTACACTGATTTGTTGTGTGTCAGGCAAACCAAGCATCCAAGCCTAGTTACCTTCAAGAAGACACAATAGGGGATTATAAAGGAGGGGACCAGAGACCACCAAGATTGATCAGAATTTAAAAGCTCTAAAATATATCTACAAACTTTGATTAAATCAACCATGATTTGTATTCTATACATTCAATTAAGCCACCTTAGTTTAATGTGGTAACTTTATTGTTAAGTTCTATACACCTATAATTGCTTGCACTATGCTTATCCAAATGCTCCTAAACAGGCAGGCTTATTCCAGACCTATTCTAGTCTACAAATACATATTATAGGAGTAGGTATATATGGGAGTAATCTGAATTAATGTACGGAATCTTTAATTAAACCTACTAGTAATTGCAAATGTTACCTGTCAATACAAAACATTTTACCAATGCACCATGATCTTTGCTGAGGATTAAACGCTAATTTATTCTAGGGGTGCGGTGTAATACTGTATTCCTTGCTCCAAGATGTTTCCCAATCCATGTGATTGGTCCTGCGCTGCTGTTTCGTGAAGGGGCTCTCAGCCATATTCACATGCTCATTTCCTCCATGTACAATGCAGGGTTAATAGCCCTGCACTGTACTTTAGGAGGCAACATCCTGGAGCTTCGGGCAGCGAAAGTACAGTGCTGGAGCCTGCTGGACCTAGAGATATGCTTACAGCATCCCAGTATTCCTAGTCTAAACAAGCATTTAAACCTTGCAGTGCAGAGGGGCCCCAATGCAAAGACAGATTTTGGGCATATTGGTGTAATATTTTACATTTTGGAAATCACCACCATGCATGTGCGTGTAAAAATGAAAGCGCTGACATTTACACGTGCATAGCCACGTATACAGCTCCTCCTCTTCTTTGCTCTTGCTCCTCTTTTTGTTTGGGTATCCCAAAGCTCTGTCCTTGGGCCCCTCCTATTTTCTCTCCACACCCCTTCCCTGGGCCAGTTGATAACCTACAACTGTTTCCAATACCAGCCCTATGCTGACGACACCCAGCTCTATCTCTATACCCCCCAGCTCACCCCCTCAATCTCCTCATATATCACAAGTTTACTAAGCACCATACCAGAATGGATGTTACACCATTTCCTTAAATCAGTCTGTCTAAAACTGAGTTCATAATTTTTTCTCTCAACGCTCCCCCTTCCCGACTTTGCAATTGGGATTAATAGCACAATTATTGGTCCCTATGTACGTGCCAGAGTGCTAGGTGTAATCCTAGACTCTGAACTCTTCTTCGGGGCCCCTCATCCAATCACTGTGTAAATCTTACCGCCTTTAACTCCACAACATTTCTAAAATTTGTTCTTAACTAATGGCACGGCAAAACAACTTATTCACTCCCTTGTTATCTCCTGCCTTGACTACTGAAACTCCCTTCTTACTGACCTACCTTTACAAAGGCTATGTCCCCTTCAATCAAATTATGAATGCTGCTGCTAGACTTATACACCTCACTAACCGATCCATGGCTGTTACCCCTCTCCACGAATCCCTTCACTGGCTTCTACTAGCCCAACATAAAATTCATGTAGCTTTACCCCCATAGGAGCCACTGGTTTTCACTGGTTCTCCCCCAAACAGTGCAGTGGCTACCAATTGCACAGGCAACTGTCCATTCCCTCTGGCCCCATTAAACAGTCTTGGGATGTCTTTTTACTATTTATTGCTTGTAGAACTTGTAACAGGAGAGGTGTTGGGGTGGTATGGGACACTTCAAAATGACCAGCAACATCAATGAGAGGACAGTTTAAACCCTCACAACTGTGGACCATGAGGTATCTTTCTGAACAGTCTTAAAGTGGTTGTAAACCCCCAATGGGGAAGTTTTACCTATAGGTAAGCCTATAATAAGCCTGTAATTGGCACATGTGCTGTGAAGAAACCGCACTCCGTACCATTTCTTCACTAGCCAGTGCCGTGACTGGCGGCTCCCTCGTGCAGAGCCGACGCGTCAAAGAGCCGACGTCCGCAGCCCCGGAAGGAAATCAGGCAGTCATGGATGCGGCCTAAAGCAGGGACAGCACGGGCTTTATTTGCAGGCAAGTGCCACATAATGGGCCAGTATGCAATGCATATTGTTCCATTATGATTTTACTTTGCAGAGAACAAAAGAGGAAGGAAAATCCATCAGGGTTTACTTCCTCTTTAAAGCCTCACAGCTGGGGACCATCCATGAGGTAAGTCTCTTTGGCACCTGCACAATAGCATAGCTGTGGGTAACCAGTGCAACCTCAGGAACATTGCACAGTACAGGAGGGCTCTCTTCTCTAAGCTCATACTCCAGGACACTGCTGCGGAAAGGGGAATGGCCAGTAGCTTGCAGCATCCCCCTCTAAGGCTGCAAACTTCTACTCACTGTGAAAGACAACCTCTCCAGGGTTTTAGACTACTTATCAGCTTCCCCAGCCACCATCTAGGCGCACCTCCCCAGGGATTGGCTAAGCCCTGATCAATATTCAGGCTGGTTATTTAAATTCTCCTTCCCTAAGCTTGATAAACTTCTAGAGACAGGGGGAAGCAATCAAACTGCCAGCCTGTGAAACTCTGAACAGACCAGAGTAAACAATCACTGCTCCCTTGACTGCAAAAGGAGCCAACAACTAAATTTACCTGGCGGCCTAACTAAGAGGATTTCCAAAATACTACTACATCATACAAAAACATCCACAACACTACCCCTAGCTATATCACCAATCTCATCTTGTAGACGCTCAAATCGTCTACTTTGCTCTTAAATAAGACTTCTTGCTCGCTGGCTCCCTTTTTGCCTTCTCCCATGCTCACCTCCAGGACTTTTTCAGAACCTCTTCCATCCTCTGGAACTCCCTGTCCCAGTTTGTCATGACGTCACTTCCGGTTTTCTCAGCGGCAAACGGCGCCAGTTTTAAAAAAATGACAGTATTCAGAATCGCCGTTTTTGGAAATCTGAATACTGTCAAGTGCAAAGGAGGGATGGGGGGTCTTTTAAAAATCATTTACAACAGCGGGGCCCGCACCAAAATTAAAAAAAAAAAAGAAATTGCATAGGGTTCCCCCCTTCAGGTCTGGTATGTATTTTAAGGGGAACCCCACCCAAAATAAAAAAAATTGTGTAGGTGTCCCAAAGTCCATAACAGGCCCTTCACGTCTGGTATGGATTTTAAGGGGAACCCCGCGCCAGATTTTTTTTAAAAATGGGGTGGGCCCCCCCAAAACCCAAGCCAGACCCTTATCCGAGCACACAGCCCTGGCATGGCAGGAGGGGTCATGCTCTGTCAGAGGGGGCGGGTCACCCATTTACGTCTCCAGGTGGCCCCACCCCTTCTTATAAAAGAACTGTCATTGTGAAGACCACCCATTCTGGGATACGCGCAGGGGCTGGGCTGCAGCAGCGGGGAGAGCAGTGGCGGTGAAAGAAGATGAAGATGAAGATTGAAGACGAAGAGAGGAAGCAAGAAGACTAAAAGAAGAAGCAGAAGACCAGAAGAAGGACCGGGACAGGAGAAGAGGTAGGAAGAAAAAAGAAAGAAGAAAATAGCTATTTTACACAATAAAGGACTTGTCAAAAACTGCCTCTTGTTTTTTTTAACACTACACTCCTTTTTTGTTGAATGGGTAGGGGTACAATGTACCCCATACCTATTGCATAGGGGGGGCCAGGATCTGGGGGCCCCCTTATTAAAGGGGGCTTCCAGATTCTGATAAGCCCCCCACCCGCAGACCCCCACAAGCATCGGCCATGCTTGTGGGGAAGAGGCTCTTGTCCCCATCAACATGTGGACAAGATGCTTTGAGGTGGGGGGGCAGAGCCCCCTCCCCCAAAGCACCCGTACTCCCCATTTTAAGGGCATGTAGCCTGGTACGCTCGCCCGTCCCCCCCATCCTACCCGGCAGGGCTGCATGCTCGGATAAGGGTCTGGTTTGGATTTTAGGGGGAACCCCACGTCAATTTGTTTTAACCCGAAGAGCCTGGTTTGAACAGGGGGGAACCCCACGCACTTTTTTCAGCATTTTTTTGTATAAACCCGCAATACATTACAGCCGCAACTTTAAATGACAATTTTTCCTATGGAAATGTCATTTTGCTCTGTCTATGTTCTACACCTCACAGAGATGCGCCCTTTTACTCACAAACTTAGGACATCCCCCAGGCACAATATTTAAAGGAATTTTTCTTTTTTTTTCACTTTAAGCATTATCAAAATCACTGCTAGGGCAGGACCCGAGTCCCCATACACTTTTTAGAGCAATAACATTGCACATAAGCCTTTAAAATGAGCACTTTTGATTTTTCATGTCATGTCATGACATGTCATGTCCCATAGACTTTAATGGTGTTCGAATGTGCGCCCAAACTTTTTGTCTGTTTGCATGTTCTGGTGCGAACCAAACCGGGGAGTATTCGGCCCATACCTTTCTGGCAATATTGACGCTCCTGCTTTCAGTTATAGTGCAGCCGTTTTCCCCTAGTGCCTGTGAGTTATTCTGTGACTTTGAACAAGAGCCAGAGAAGTGTACTGTGGGGTTGTAGTTTACTGTTGTGGATTTGCCACCTAGCTGCGCTGCAGGAAGACTACATTTCCCATCTATCAGTGCAGCAGGAAATGGCTCTGAGGGGAAGAGGTGCCTCATGGGAGAGATCATTTAAGCAGAGGACTGGGCATGGCGCTCTCTCTCTGGATGGCAGTGATTGATCAGGCAAGACCATGTGTGAATGGTGGCGGGACCGCGGCCTACTCACAGCAGCCTAACATTTGAACAACTTTGCAGCGCCACAGCGAGCATCAAGGAAGACCTGCCCTGTGTCAGCGGAGGCTATTCCTGATTCCTGCAGTCAGTTTGGATGATCGATCTGGGGAGAACCGCAGAGAGGGGTGGTAGAAGCTGGTCTAAAGAGACAGCAGGAGTGAATACCATCATCTCCAATCTTGTCATCATCTTCATCCACAGCAGCGGACTCATCTTCTTCATCTATTGGTCCTGTGGGGTGAGCGGACGGAAGCCCATTACTGCAGACACCATATACACATTACCTGCTTAAATATCTTCACCACAGTCAGAGCTAGATCCCAGCACATAGAAGGAAAGTTTGAACATAAGCATTTATAACCCTTTACTGGATTGATGTTACTCATAATTCCACAAGGAAAGTCAGTGATCACTGTGAAGCTTCTTCTGAATTGCTACAGTCATAGTGCTTATTATCCATACAGTGCTCTTCTAGGAAACCTGTTTATGATATTTGCAGTTGCAATTGTTACAGTCAAATCATTGGTATTCACCTAAGAACTCTGTATTAGAGCCGGCTGAATTTACTGGTCATTATTGTCTATTGATGTACTTGATTGACAGATTACTGGTATAGGCCTGTGTATAGATTATCTAACTGTTGTGTTTGAGTTGTTTCACATTCTTTTGGCGGCTGCCAGGGGAGTGTATAGTAGGGAGTGGTCTGACGCTCAGAAGTCATTCCCCTGCTCTCCTGTTCCACTCTCATGCACAGCAAGTAAATCTGTGCTGGTATTATTGCATTAAACTATAAAGTATAAGAGTTTCAGTGTGTTGTTTTGTGAACTATCATAATACAATAGTACAATATTTGTTAAATCCAGAGTTCCCCTTAATTTGAAATATTTGAGTAAATACCATTTATTTTCTCAACCCGTGTGCCTCTTTACTCTGTCCTATTTAAAGGGGAACTGATATCATGAGTGAACCCAGTGTGTCAGGGGTGGCAGAGGACCCTCAGAGTCAGGGAAACCAGGGGGGGGGGTTGACGTATCATGCGACCCTCAAGGGGGCAGCGCTACAATAATAATATTCAATCAGCATTTTTTGCAATGCATGTGTATAAGCCAAAATACACTGCAGCTGTGGCTCCCAGGCGCGACAACAACAAGCATATTTTACTCTGTATGTCTGTAAGCCTAGGATACTAGTGTGTGCAAGAGCCTATGAAGAGTTCTGGCAGTTAATTGATGATGTAAGCAGTGCCTAATACAACCTAAGCCCACACCAGGGCTAATATTTTCTTCCATTCTGTTGTGTGCATGCATACGTCTATTCAAGTTGTGTTAGCTTTACAGCATTGGCTATGTTAGTCAGCACAACATGATGGACAAAGGATGCCATTCATTTAGCCTGAGACTTTGGACACTGCCAAATTCAATATAACATAGTAATGTCGTATAATTTATCATGGCATTTATAAGACACAAACTGTTATTATAAACTATTAACTACAGCTAAGTGCCATTTTGCACTGGCTTTTATTTATGTAACTTCTTAGTAAGAAAAAGGCACAATGAGTAAATTGATTCTGAAGGGGAGTATTATATTTTCATAGAGAACTGAAAGAAGTAGAACTAACCTAATTACAATTCTAATCCATCATTACTTTTTTTTTAAATGCACACACAAATTCAACGTAAAAACTTTTAACTCTAAAAAGAAAAAAAATATTCTGGCTCATGCATAAGAAGACAAAATTTTGTTGCAGATTCCTACCTTTTGTAATTCTGAATTGTTGTTTGTTTGTCTGTGTGGTAGTGGTTTTATAATTATCAATTAGTTGCTGCAACTGCAGAGCCCTAATGGGGAAAACTGCAGTGTCTTCATCCCTGTAGACGCAATTTCCCTTTGGGAGTATCTCACCAAAAATGACATTCTTGTTGCAGGGGATGCTCACAATCTGATTTAATTGTAGTGCATACTTCTGGGGGAATCAGTGAGCCAATCACACAAGCAGGAAATGACATATGGATGGTGTTCTGTGTACAGAACACCTCCAGGCTGCCATATTGCATTGCATTTTACAGAAAATTACAGCTCTGCAGATTGAAAAGGAAAAGTAATTTTTAATAACATTCAATATGTTTTTCAGAATAGTATAGGGAGTGGATAGAGTTATCAGCCATTGACCATGAATAGTTTATAATTATTGCTAATGCATCACAATGCATGTTACATGCACTGGCATCAACTTGTAAGGTCGAAAAAAAAAATCCGATATACACAATCCTATACCCACATTTGATCCAGAGGAAGGTGAAAAACTCCAGCAAAGCATAATCCAATTTGCTACAGCAAGGGAAAAAATCCCTTCCTGATTCCCCGAAAGGCAATCAGATATTCCCTGGATCAATTTAGTACCCAGTTATATTATGTACATTTAGGAAATAATCCAGGCCTTTTATAAAAGAAATCTACTGAGCTGGCCAGAACCACCTCTGGAGGGAGTCTATTCCACATTTTCCCATAGTTTGTAGACACTATAACGTTTGCGCAATCAATATACGCTTATTGGGATTTTTTTTAATCAAAAATATGTTTTATAGCAGAAAGTAAAACATATAAATAAATTACCCCTTTTGGAAAGTAGACAGTCTGAGGTATTTAGTAAGAAGCATGCCGAGTTTTTGAAATTGCAATTTTTTTGTCACTTTTTTTGGAAAATGAAAGAATTAAATAAAATTTGGGGTTTTTTTCAAAATTTTTTACATACTGTCATGAGTGCATCATAATTTCAATAGTGTAGTGTTGATCAGGGATACTGACTGGTGACAGTATGTTAAAAAATAAATAAATACTTTTTTTTAATTCAATTTTTTAACAGTTTTTTTTAAAGATTTCTTTGTTTTTTAACTTTTTTTCATACTTTCATCGGAGTAGTTTGTGTCACATAGTGACACTGTACTACTCTGGGGGAGGTGATTGTTTTATTTTTTACCATCTGATTGCTATTGATGTAACAGCAATGTTTTGAACTGTCATGAATGGGTTACATTCATAACAGCTGTGATTTACTATTGTGTGCTCTGATTGGCCCACAGCTATCACATGGTACAGGGTCTGAGTCACAAGCAAATGCAAGGTGACAAAAAATACAGCTTTACCTCTTGCCAATTGTCTGCACAAGCTGAGAGGAGAGGGACTGAAACGACCATGTAATATCAGCAAGTGACATCATCAATAACCCCAGACACAGTCAGGAGCAGACACACTCCTCCCCTCCATCCTTCTGCTCCAGGTTAATCACAGATATGTTTCTGCGATGGATTACCCTGCAGCCACCTGAGTTGGGATGCCATTATCAAAGCTGGAAAGAAATCAAGAACACATTCTTAACCATGAATGAAATCTGGAACATTTTCTCTTACGGACAGCCCCCACAAATCAGGGACTATCCTCGGAAACTGGGGACATCTGATCATCTTAGCCTTGTTTTAACTGAAAAAAAATACAAGACATTTGTTGAGTGGCAGAGGTATGGGAGCAAGTGACTCCCTGTGTTCAATATACAGACAGCAAGTTGCTCAAACAGCATGCAGAAGAGGAGAATCCTGACTGTATATAGCACAGACTACTATGGTAAATTTAAAAATCCCCAGCAATGGTCTGAATGTAACACATGGATCAGTGCATGTAACCAAGTTGAAGAACAAACAACAAAAGATTCCTCTCAATCCAGCGCTCGGGGGGGGGGGGGGGGTGTGATGGCTACAAACCACTTGAGGCATACCTCAGAAAAGTCATAAAAATGTCTATGCCAGGGTTTGTGATAAAAAAATATTTATTGTAAAATCGAAGGATTCCAAGGATGGAAAAAAAATATGTCTGACAGACAATGGAAGGGATGACAGACCACTGGTTGAACCCATAACAGTGATGTGGAGAGGCCCCCAATGCACCAGACATAGGACTCTAAACCACCGAATCATGAGCGTAGCATAAGGAGTTGCAGGGGTCGCAATCGCAACACTGCCCCTAGCTCCAGGGGGCCCCTGCAGCCTCCCTGTCATATTATCATATCATCCACAAAGTCCAGCTCTGATCTGCCTTAGGACCCCACAGCCACACACCAGTACTGGGCTTCCACTTTGCCTTCCACAGTCCACACCCCTCCGTTCTCATTGGCCGGGGAGAAGCTGTGAGCCATTTCCTGAATGGAGAGGAGCACGGGCGAGAATAGCCCAGGAAGGGGAAGTGTCTGTACTGTGTGCTGGCAACATGGAATGGTAACCGAGCTCAGCAAGTTAAGAGGAGGAGAGTGCCATCCTGTAGCCATGATGGGGCCGATGTCACTGGTGAGGTAAGACACCTCTCCTAGTCAACAGCTGGGATTCTCTGTACCCTCCCACCCGGGAATATCCACTTACCCCACTTCCCTGACAACTGGGGAAAAGACACACACCTCTGGAAGGTGACCTTCCTCCAACAACTGCCAACACTTACAGAGAAACCTTCAGAAATAAATTGCTAAAACAAATCCCTTAACACCTCCTGAGGGGCTGCAGGCTCCAGATTTTGTGTCAGATGGCTTTGCCCCCAGATCTAAGTTGTGCCCCCCCCCAAAGCTCCCTGACCACCCCCTCCACTCTGGATGCTATGCCCGGCTGCTGAGCTCCTTTCACATTATAGCACTCTATACTGCTCCTCCTCTGCAAGGCTGAAATCACATTCCTTTCAGCCAGTCAGCCACAATCTGCACAGGGTGTATCGGCCTACTGCAACTACACTGCCATTTTGACCACAGAATTTCACAGGTCAGAATGGCAACATTAAAGCCAGATACACCCTGTGAAGCCTGACAGACTGTGTGTAAAGGAATGTGATTTCAGCCCTGTGTAATGTGTGTGTGTGGGGGGGGGGGGGGGCTGTATACAGTGCTGGGATGGGAAAGGATCTCTGCCAATTGACCTGCCAGGGGTGATCCCTGTCCTCTGATTCTTCAGTGGTGATCCCTGTCCTCTGATGTAAGGAGGAACTCTGGGAATTCAAAACTCTTAAGCTACTTTGAGTATCTTGGCGTGCGGTGGGTGTATCTGCATGCACAGTGGAAGTGGTGGGTGGGAGTGGGGGGGGGGGGGAGACAGGTCAACTTTTGCATCAGGGCCCACAAGTTTCAAGCTACACCTCTGCACCTCAGCTGCTGTGGTCGGGTGGCACACTGGATGTGACGTCACCAAAACAGTGATGTCGAACCGAGGCTTGGGATGGAATGCAGATGCGGCGGTAGAGCAGATGGAAAGCTGTCAGTAGGCTGTAGTCATGATAATGCATTTTGGGCATGGCCCTGTATCAAATCCAGCGCCTGAAAATTTTAGCAGTACATATGTAACCAAGCTGGCCCAATGTACCGTATTTTTCGCACCATAAGACGCACTCCCCCCCCCCCCCAAAAAAAATGGGGGAAAGTGTCCCTGCGTCTTATGGAGCGAATACTGCAAAACAGCCCCCCGTCGCTGCTGGGAGCCCGCATTACACTGCAGGCTCCCAGGCACCATAGAGAGCTGCTGTGATTCTTAGATAGATAGATAGATAGAACAGCCCCAGCGGCCGAATGAAATACTGCTGCGGCGGCCGCTCAGGCTGCTCTGTCTGCTATCTGAATGGGGTCTGGCTGCAGAGTGGCGCTCCACCAGGCCCATGTGTGATGATGACATCATCACAGCGCGGCGGTGCCGGGAGATTTGAATCTCCCTGTCAGCTCTGTGTCAGGCTGCATTTCACGGACACAGGTATGGCTGTATTTGATTGGCACTGGTATATGCTGTATTTCATGGACTCTGGTACAAGGCTGTATTTGATTGGCACTAGTATATGTTGTATTTGTTTGACACTGGTAAATGGCTGTATTTCAAGGACTCTGGTACAAGGCTGTATTTCATGGACTCTGGTATATGGTTGTATTTCATAGACTCTGGTATGTGCTGTATTTCATGGACTCTGGTATATTGCTGCATTTCATGGACTCTGGTATATGGCTGCATTTCATAGACTCTGGTATATGGCTGCATTTCATAGACTCTGGTATGTGCTGTATTTCATGGACTCTGGTGTATGGCTGCATTTCATGGACTCTGGTATATGGCTGTATTTCATGGACTCTGGTGTATGGCTGTATTTCATGGACTCTGGTATATTGCTGTATTTCTTGGACTCTGGGATATTGCTGTATTTCATGGACTCAGATGTATGGCTGTATTTCATGGACTCTGGTATGTGCTGTATTTCATGGACTCTGGTGTATGGCTGCATTTCATGGACTCTGGTATATGGCTGTATTTCATGGACTCTGGTGTATGGCTGTATTTCTTGGACTCTGGGATATTGCTGTATTTCATGGACTCTGGGATATTGCTGTATTTCATGGACTCAGATGTATGGCTGTATTTCATGGACTCAGGTGTATGGCTGTATTTCATGGACTCCGGTAAATTACTGCATTTCATGGACACTGGTATATGGCTGCACTGGTAAATATTTTAGTACACCATTTGGTTCAGAATATTTTTTTTCTTGTTTTCCTCCTGTAAAACCTAGGTGCGTCTTATGGTTATGTGCGTCTTATGGTGCGAAAAATACAGTAAGTTTAAAAAATAGATCATTCCTTGAGCTCAACTTTAATAGGTTTTGCCGGGGGGCGTGGCCAAGCGCATGGAGAGATAGGACGTCTCCTTGCTGAGCTCCCGGCGCACCGGACGACAAACGGCCCTAAAAGAACACACAGCGACGCCGCCGACTCGGTGATGGGGAGGAGAGGTGGGGGAGAGTGCCACAAGACTCCCGGTCCGCGAAAGGAGGGTGAGATAGGGCGTTTTTTCGCCCGTTCTAGCCAGAAATCACACGAGCCCCCCGCAGCCAAGATGGCGCCGACACGCTCCTCGGCAGAACGAGCGGTTACACAGCACCAGTCCTCGCAGCATAACACTCCTCACACAAGGAGCAGGCAGCGCACTCGTTCTCCACACGACTCAGACCGGGGATCCCACCACTCAGACTGTCATTCCCCCGAGTCGCAACGCTCCTACACTAGCTGGGACATGGAGGCCTACATAAAAGCCCTGCCCACCAGACATGATTTTGAGGCCTACGTTAAACGCCTAGAGCACTCCTACAAGCAGGAAATTTCCGAACTGCGCAGGGATGTGACAGACAGAATAGAAGAAGTGGAGCACAGTGTGGAGGATGTAATCTCTACACTTAACTCACACGACGCCATACTCCAGGAGCACACCTCCCAAATCCAGACACTCATACTTCACCAGGACGACCAAGAGAACCGGGCCAGACGGAATAACATCCGAATCCGAGGTCTCCCAGAAGCTGTGGAGAACAAAGACCTGGCCTCAGCTGTTACAGCCATGTTTAATGAGCTACTCCAGAAGGAAAAAGATTCTCCTATAGAACTGGACCGTGTACACAGGGCCCTAGGTCCGAAAAACCCCAATCCGGAATTCCCCCGGGACGTTATATGCAGAGTACATTTCTATGCCATCAAGGCCTCCATAATGCAAGCGGCCCGCACGCAAGACGCCATTTACTTCAATGAGGCCCAAGTCAAACTCCTTCCGGATCTTTCCAAGCTAACCCTAGACTTACGGCGTGCATTGAAACCGGTGACAGGGGCCTTACAAGCTAAACAGATCAAATACCGCTGGGGCTTTCCATTTCACCTTTCTGCATCACATGAGGGTAAAACAGCTATCCTCCGCACACTGGGAGACCTCCCGAACTTCCTAGGCACCTTTTCGCTTCCCCAGATTGCGGTCCCGGACTGGCCCTTACACGCAGCCACACCAGGTCTCCCAGTGGCTACCGGCTGGCGACAACATCCCAAAAAACAGAAACGTGCCAGATCAGAAGCCTCCAGATCCTCGGCCGGATGAAAACGGACAGACTGGGTTCTTATACCTCTTTTTTCCAGGCTGAGAGCCCCTAGTGCCTCTCCCTCAGGCCACTAACGTGGTCGGACTGTTTCTAACTTTTGTTTTTTCCTTACAGCTTAAGTTCTTGATGTCATTACCTTACCCAGTTAGGAAACTGTTGATTTAATAGTAATCTGTTTGTGATGAGCCCCTTTACCCTCCCTCCCCCTTGCCCCCCGGTAGGGCAGCTAACTACTGAACCTGTCGCCCAGATCATATACGAAATGACTCAGAGGAGGAGTGGAGGTTCTCTCCTTGGTTTTCATCTCCTCCTCTGCGCCATACCAGCAGAAATGATACCTGGTCAGCTCATCCCAAGGGTCGTTCAATACCTGTTTAATATGTTTGCTACTTTAGTCCGGTGTGCCGGGACCATCTTCATGTTCTGGTCCCGTACCCCACTTTAGGGCTGCTAGTGCCAAGTGCAGCACTGGCTGAAATGTTCTTAGTTTCTCTTATGCCCTGGCATTTTTGCTCAGGATGTTTGTACATACGCTCCTCTTTACTTTTACTCCTACTACTATCTTCCTCTACCTCCTTCTGTCCCCCCTTCCTCCCCCCCCACCCTCCTCTCTCTCCGGACACAGCGGGTCCCATTTGGTGTAATAATGCTTTTAACCCCTTGCAGTTTATGACATGGCAGAACCCGTCTCGCTGAGGATATCCTCACTAAACTGCAGGGGGTTTAACACCCCAGAGAAACGGCGGCGGATACTCCTCCACGCCCACAAGCTCCGCACCCAGATTCTCCTATTACAGGAGACTCATTTCAGGTCGGACGCGGTCCCACGCCTCCTCCACAGGCAATATCCTGCCTGGTATCATAGTACCAACCCGGTGGCTAAGTCTAAAGGGGTATCCATCGCATTCCATGTTTCATTCACTCCAGATGTAATTGACTCTCTGATTGACCCGCTAGGCAGATTTATTTTTCTGAAACTCTCCTACAAAGGACTTATATACACTATTGTTAACATTTACTCTCCCAACCAGAATCAGCTGCAGTTCCTGTCTTCGGTGACTTCCCGACTGGTACAGTTTGGTGCGGTGAACGTGATCATGGGAGGGGACTTCAATGCCACCCTGATTCCTCGACTAGATTCGTCCTCTGGTAAGTCCTCCATATCCACTGCCTCACTGGTCAAAGTCCGTAGGCTACTACAAGATTTGTCGCTGATAGATGTGTGGCGCGTGCTTAACCCCACAGCTAGGGACTACACGTTTTACTCACCTGCACATGCCTCATATAGTCGCATAGACTACCTCTTAATATCTCAGAATCTTCTAGACTTCAACCCAGAAGCCACCATAGGCCTATCAATTTGGTCAGATCACGCCCCAATTCATTTGACACTAGGGTCTATCCCCCCAAACAGAGCAAAATTTTCATGGAGGCTGAACGATAACCTCCTAGAAGATCCCCTCTGCTCCCAGGACGTTAGGGAAGGGATACAAAACTTTATCAGAAATCACGCCTCTGATAACACAAACCCCCTCACTAAATGGGAAGCATTTAAATGTGTGATACGTGGGACACTCATCCAACACGGGGCCCGCCTTAAACGTGCTCGCACCTCTGAGATCTCCCGTCTTCTGACCCTCATTGCGGAACTGGAGAGCTCACATAAACGCTCACTAGATCCTCAGACACATATTAAACTGCTCAATGCTAGGAGGGACCTTTTGCATATATTTGCGGAACGTTCACTGGTGGCAAGAGATAAGGGGCGCTTCGTCCATTACTCCCAAGCCAACAAGTGTGGTAAACATCTGGCCCAGGTCCTACACCCTAGGAAAGCACGCCAAGATATTCCCTTCCTCCACTCCCCCACTAAAGGTAAAATTCACGCCAACAGTGATATCGCTCATGAATTCAGAAAATATTACTCCTCCCTATATAATCTACCCCCCCCACCACACAATTCTCCGCAGGAACTAGCCTCTTATATCCAAGAAACCGCCCTTCCCACCCTTTCAGACACAGACCAGACGGCTTTAGAAGCCCCGCTTACAGAAGCGGAATTCTTACGGGCCATAACTACCCTAAAAAATGGCAAGAGCCCTGGCCCCGACGGTTTCACTGCTCGATTTTATAAACTGTTTGCCCCTCAACTGGCACCTCTCTTATCGCAAGCGTTTAACGCAATAGATGAGAAACACCTCCCCTCACCAAACCTTCTTCAAGCAAGAATAGTGGTCATTCCAAAGCCGGGAAAAGACCCTTCTCAATGCTCCAATTACAGACCAATCTCGCTCTTAAATCTAGATCTAAAACTATTTACAAAGCTGTTAGCTAACCGCATATCACCACTACTACCGTCGCTGATACACAAGGACCAGGTCGGCTTTGTCCCCGGAAGAGAAGCCAGGGACAACACCACCAAAAGCCTTCACCTTATAGCCTATGCACAACGACATCGTATCCCATCCTGCCTTCTCTCATTCGATGCAGAGAAGGCCTTTGACAGGGTCGATTGGTCCTTTCTTAGAAGCACCTTGTCTCAAATAGGCCTAGGGATGAAAATGCTCGCTCGCATAATGTCCCTATACTCCGTTCCCACAGCCACAGTCATGGTCAACGGGTCCCAATCTGAACCTTTTCAGATAGCTAATGGCACCAGACAGGGCTGCCCCTTGTCACCACTTTTGTTCGCATTGGTAATCGAACACTTAGCTCAGGCTCTTCGTGCCAATCCGGATGTACGTGGCATATGTACAGCCTCGTCACATAACAAACTCTCGCTCTATGCCGACGACCTCCTGTTATACGTCACTCAACCACACATCAGTATTCCCTCCATTCTCCAAGAAATTAAGAAATTTGGACAACACAGCAACTACAAATTAAACCTCTCTAAAACGGAAGCATTGAGTATATCCCTACCCCAAACTACCCTTCAGACCCTTAAGTCTAACTTTCCCTTCCAATGGCAAACTAAAGCAATCTCCTACTTAGGCACAGCGCTACCGGCTCGTACCTCTGACACATACACCCTAAATTTCGGCCCACTCCTCAACACACTAAAACTGTTAATAGACCAAAGACAGGACCTACCTCTGTCCTGGTTTGGACGTATGGACGTCCTGAAAATGGACATATTGCCCAAATTACTTTATCTTTTTCAAGCCCTGCCAATCTTACTCCCCCCTACTTTCTTTCGGGCACTTCGTACACTAGCCACTCGCTTCATTTGGCATGGAAGCCATCCTAGACTGAAACATAGACTCCTCTGCCAACCAAAAACTAAAGGAGGGACAGGACTACCGGACTTTGAAGCCTATCACACAGCTGCGGTGATATCGCGCACCTTGGAATGGTTCAGGCGCCCCTTTGCTAAAGCTACCCTAGAGGTGGAGCAGGACCTGGCACCGATTGACCTACGGGCTTTGCTGTGGGGACACAGTCATACATATAGATCCTTCAATGGCCTCTCCCCGTTGACCTTAGATGCGCTGACAATTTGGTACCGTAATAGGGACAGAGCATCCCTTTCCTCAGATCCCAGCCCCCTTACTCCCCTATTTGACAACCCCGCCCTCCCAGAAGGCAAGGATACACTTACCCTAGACACTTATTCTAGACACACATGGCCGACAGCGAAACAATTCATACATAGCAACACAGGAACGTTCGTGCTGAACCCCGAGTCCACTTCACATAGAGTGTCCTGGCTGACGAGACATCATTAGACTACTCTCAGTTTATCTCTAAATGTTTTTCTACATTATACTACAGAGCAGTCGGTCCTGTGAGATACACTTCACCTGAGCCCCAAGTCGTGCTTGCAAGGACACAACGATACATACTTAACAAAGCGACAGC
>BLSH010151141.1:826612-840072 GCA_018402905.1 Glandirana rugosa | reverse complement strand
CAAGTCCACTAGAGCATGGTTGCAGATTAAAGGCTGGAACATTTTGAAGTGGCCATCGCAGTCACCAGACTTAAATCCGATTGAGAACCTCTGGTGGGACTTAAAGAAAGCAGTTGCAGTGCGCAAGCCTAAGAATGTGACTGAACTGGAGGCTTTTGCCCATGATGAATGGGCGAAGATACCCGTAGATCGCTGCAAGACACTTGTGTCAAGCTATGCTTCACGTTTAAAAGCTGTTATAACTGTAAAAGGATGTTGTACTAAGTACTAAGATTGAATGTCACTTGGGGGTTGAATAAAACTGATAATGATGTGAGCTCAGAAAAGACATTTGTGGTTATTTCATTATAAATGTTATGTTATATTTGTCTGACCTACACGTGCCTCTTTGATTTAATTGTAAGCAGGATGACTGAATGATCATAATCAATGTCAAACCGACCAAAACAATCAATTTCAGTGGGGAATAATTTTGAACACAACTGTAGCAGTGACTGGCAGATAGAGATCAATGAGTAACCCTGGAGTCTGGACACAGACAAATGCATCCAGGATCAGACATCCATCCCTAACCACAGGTAACCACTGGATACGTGGATGCATGCAAACAGCAATGGCTCCTCTCAGCCTGACATTTCTTCGTGCAGTTGAGGAAAATAGAAAAAAGCACTGAACCTGTAAGCTTATCTTATTGCTATCTTAAAGTGTTGATGTAAAATAATCTACTGATTTTTTCTAATTTTATAGGGTTTGTTTACCTTTTCACAAACATTTAAAAAGCGATGTAACCCACAACACCCTCTCCACCCCTCCAGTCGCTGATGGAAAATGCTCATTGATCAGAAATGGCCTTATGAGTGTGCTGGCCTTTATGCCAGCTGGAGAGGGTGGTGGAGGATGAGTATTACCTATCATGTAAGGAACATGGAACGGGGACCAGATGGGTGTGCAGGGTTTGGTGAGTCAGTTCACCTTTTCATATTTCGTGTTAATGTGAACTAACCCCTTAAACTGATCAGAGCAGCTGCCAATTGTTGCCTTGTTGGATTTGGTACAACACACACTTGGGGTTGCCACCTTTTTTTGTTGCGCAATTAATAAAAATTGTTCTAGTTGGTAATGCTATTACTAGGAAAACGACCATAAAGCTGATATTTTTTCCAGAAAAGGTGGCAAACCTATAAACACACAAGAGTTTCTTCAGCTGCCTTAAACCTATCTGGTCCATTTTTCGCCATCTCAAGCCTTACCAAGCATTGAACTGATTACTCTATTTAGAATCTTTCCTACCTGTATAGTTTGCATGTAATCCGTCCTTTTGTGTCCAATTACATCACCGGCATATGCCCATTTGTCCTGGCAAGCTCTTCATGCCATAAGGCCTGTATTTACGTGCCGGGGCTATGTCATTTCCCTTTGTCAGGTGGCTGCTCCGAGATCCGTGAGACTCAGCTCAGGTCGGCTCTGATTCGCGGCACATGGTTGTCACAGTGAACCCGCAATGAAAACAAGGCTTGGCTGGACAATTAATGTGCATGCGTGAGATTTCAGCCCAGGGAGAAGAAGAAAGGGCAGGAGTCAGGAGCTAGTTGGACGTGGAAAACAACATTTAGGTTGGCGGTGGCTGCACCCGGAAAGCAGATTAGGAAGAAGTGAATAAAATAATAGTAAGAAACACTGGGGCTTCAAATTATAGCACAATCATTTGAAATTATTTAACCACATCTCATTGGGTGGAAGTCATATGACGTCGCTACCTTTGAGAAGTGATATCTGAATGGTGCCTGCAGCTGCAGGCACCATTCAGATATTGTTTTTTTCTTCAGACGATTCTGCGCCTGATAAAGTGGTCTTAGCCACAAGCAAGATCACTTTTATCAGTGGCGGGAGAGGTGCCCCCCCTCCCGCCGCTTTCCAGTCATCTTTTTTTTTTTTTTTTTTGCATTTTAGTGTAAATATGAGAGCTGAGGACTTTTTGGCCCCAGATCTCACATTTAAGAGGACCTGTCATGCTTTTTTCTATTACAAGGAATGTTTACATTTTTTGTAATAGGAATAAAAGTGATCTTTTTTTTAAAAAAAAGAGAACAGTGCAAAAATAAAAAGTAAAATAAATAATAATAAAAAAAAAAAAAATTTAAAGTGCTCCGTCCTTGTGAGCTCGCGTGCAGAAAGGAACGCATACGTAAGTTCCGCCCACATATGAAAACGGTGTGCAAACCACACATGTGAGGTATCGCCGCGATCAGTAGAGCGAGAGCAACAATTCTATCACTAGACCTCCTCTGTGGCTCAAAACTGCTAACCTGTAGAATTTTTTAAACATCGCCAATGGAGATTATTAAGCTGCAAAGTTTGTCGTCATTCCGCAAGCGGACGCAATTTTGAAACATGACATGTTGGGTATCATTTTACTCGGCGTAACATTATCTTTCACAATATGGAAAAAATTGGCCTAACTTTACTGTTTTCTTATTTTTTAACTAAAAAACTGAATTTATTTTTAAAAAAGCACACTTGGAAGACCGCTGCGCAAATACGGTGTGACATAGTTTTGAAATGACTGCCATTTTATTCTCTAGGGTGTTAGAAAAAAAATATAGATAAGGTTTGTGGGTTATAAGTAATTTTATAGCAAAAAAACCTGTTTTTAACTTGTAAACAACGAACCCAAGAAACAGCCCCCTGACTGAAGTGGTTAATGCTGTTCCTTCTTTGAAATTTAGGTGGGGAGGTTCCATGTTTACTACTGCTTTAAAGCAGTATTAAACTCAACAAAAAATATTAGATGGAGTTTGAATTTAATTTGTTAGTAAAATCTATCTAAATCATCTATATGCACACTCTCCCCAGACTGGCAATGCTTCTGTCAAAATGTGTCTCTGCATTTACTGCACTATGGCACAATCCCAATTTCACAGACGTTAATAAGCTACAGGGATTCTCCTTATGGAAGAAACAGGGGATACGGTTCCTCCATCAACTGTACTCCATTGGCACCTTAAAAACTTTTGAACAGTTGCGTAATGAATTCTTGCTCACTAATGGCCAATTTTATCAATACCTCCAGCTTTGGCATGCCTTGCAAGCCCAAGTACAAGTGACACCCCTCTCTATATCCTCCTCCCCCACGATACAAAGTCTTATATGGGCCACTTCCCGTAAGGGTCGAATTTCACACATGTACTCTGTCCTTTTGTCAACCATCCAAAATCACTCCTTACTTAAATGCAGGTCTTCATGGGTCACAGACATAGGAGGGATAGACGATGAGCAGTGGGACATGGCATTAGAATCGCTCCCAGTAGTCTTCTGCCTCCCAAAAACTTTCTCAACTGTTCATCCTCCATAGGTCATATCGTACCCCGGCCAAACTATTTGCTTGGGGCAGAAGAGACACCCCTCTCTGTCCAAAGTGTGTAGCCCACACCAGGGCTGGATTAACATTGGAGCTGCAGCTCCAGGCCGCTACCTCAAGATAGGCCCATGCCAGTGAGTCATTAATGCTGTTTAGCTCTGTGTGTGTACACCATTGTTATGTAAATCACGGGTGGCGGCGCTATTGTTATGTAAATCACGGGTGAACGGCATGCGCTATTGTTACGTAAATAGCGGGCGGCAGGCACTATTGTTATGTATAGTAAATACCAAAATGAGAGCTGTGAGAGTTTTTTGGGAGTAAAAGTTGGAGCAATGCAGGCCAATGCAATTGTCAGCCATTCATTCTAATACAATTGTAACTTCCCCAAAGAAATCCTTTTCATGTCGAGATGAAATGTATCTTTCTCTCAAAGAAATTATCCTTGCAACAATGTTGCAATTTTGATAATCTACTGTATTTTGTTTTTAAGAATGCTAGAATGTGTAATCTTTTCAAGTTTTGGTAAAATATTTTTTCTCTGTCACTTTCACTTGTTGATATCTATCTCACAAAAATATTTCCCCAAACTCACACAGGTGTCTTTACAAACCAAAAACAATACCATTGCTTATGGAAATTTAAAATGAGTCCCATTTGTTTTATTTTGTATTCTTTCCAAATGATCTTAAAGAGCTCTTTGTTACCCTGCAATTTAAAAGCATAATGGGCTAGTATGCATTGCATACTAGTCCATTATGTGTCACTTACTTGCATTGGAAGCTCCCAATGTCCCCGCTCCAGGCCAAGGCCATCTTGGCCCCTCATCCTTCCAGGGCTGCGGTCTCCGGCTCTGTGACAGGCTGGAGCCGAGTGACGCCATTCCCGCGCATGTGCACGGGAGCCGCCAATCGCGGCACGATCTCAGTCAAGAAACGGCATGGAGGCCGTTTCTTCACTGCGAATGTGCCGATGATATTGGCACATGCAAGTACGCTGTGTATCTCCTAAACCATGAATGTTTAGGAGATATGCAGGGAACCTACAGTTAAGCATTATTATAGGCTTACCTGTAGGTTAAATTGGTTGTCCAGAGTTGACAACCACTTTAATTTGAGCCCAAAAAATGTGATATCTGTACCAACATCAAAAATAAAAATGTCATTCCCAAAAATATGAGGATAACATTACTATTCTACACTCACACAGCAAGAAACACAAAATATCACAGAATAAATCAAGAAGAGAAACTCCTGACTAATGTAATTCCTATATATTCCAAGAAATGCAGTATCTGTATATTTATGTGTAGCAGGACTCCACATGCAGCAGCCCTGTGGCTCATAAGGTAGAACCTATGCCTACCATTGCTCAGGTCCTGAGTTTGAATCCCAAACATGTCACTTCATGTAGAGATGTTGCTTGTTCTCTCTATGTGGTTAAACATAACTCCTGACTCAGGGCCTTGCCTAAATGATGTCTAAATGTAGTATTTATGTGTTCCACCACCATTGCAAATCTTGGCAGATACACTAGCTAGGCCTAGGCAAAAGTATTGGGACACCTGCCTTTACATGCACATAAACTTTAATGGCATCCCAGTGTTAGTCCGTGGGTAAAATATTGAGTTGCCCCATCCTTTGCAGCTATAATAGCTTCAACTCTTCTGGGAAGGCTGTCCACAAGGTTTATGAGTGTGTCTATGGGAATGTTTAACCATTGTTCCAGAAGCACATTTGTAAGGTCAGGCACTGATGCGGATGAGAAGGCCTGGCTCGCAGTCTCCGCTCTAATTGAGCCAAAAGGTGTTCTATTGGGTTGAGGTCAGGACTCTGTGCAGGCCAGTTAAGTTCCTCCACCTCAAATTCATTCATCCATGTCTTTGTGGACCTTGCTTTGTGCATGGTGCACAGTCATGTTGGAACAGGAAGGGGCTATCCCCAAACTGTTCCCCCAATTTTGGGAGCATGAAAGGCCCACCAAAATCCTCAGCCCCAGGCCCATGATGCTCTTAATCTGGCCCTGGCTCACACAGGTGACTTTATACATATGACCTAGAGATGTCCCAAACTGGCAGGATACTGGGCTGAGGTCATTCAAACCATTACTGAAGTAGCTCAACTTCCTATCCCCTTTATCCCACTGGTGTGCCTGTTGGGAGCTATAGATGAGGAGATGTTCCCTAGAGGCATATACTATATGATCACAAGACTGCTATATCTAGCCAGGAAGTTAATAGCAAGATTATGGATATCGCATTCCTCGCCTACTAAAGCCCAATGGATACATTGCATTAACAACACCCTCCCTAGAGAACAGCTGGCTTACCGTCACCGCAATGCATCTCAAAAGTTTGATCTTATATGGCAAAACTGGCTATCTAATACCTAAGTAGCCCCAGTACAACTGGTTAGAGACAGATTGCTGCTGATGTAAGTCTAGCAGGAAGTCTTGAGCATCAACACCTAGGTTTAGGGCATAGTATGTTTGACACATATGAGCAAAGAAGATTTAGGTACCCTAGTAAGCCCAATAATAAACCTAGGTAGTCTACAAGGTTTATCCACCTTATAATACTTTATGTAAATCCCAGGGAAGGTGGGAAAAGGAGGGAACAAATACAGATTGGAAATCATGTATCATTTTCTTTTATCTTTTCTCATTCATTAAATGCCGCCATTCTTGAGATGTATCACAATGACTGTACCCATTTGATGCATATTACTTTGCTATTCTGGACAAATCAATTGTAATGCTGTACACTCTACTATGGATACTGTAATAAGTGCATGTGCTTTCTTGTTTGACGGCAATAAAATATTGTTTTGATTAAAAAAAAAAACGTGTCTCTGCTGCTCCTCCAATCAGAGTGGAGACACCCTAAGCCAGGAAATGTGTTACTGACAAGATCAAGTTTAACCACTTCCTGACCAGCACCGTAAATAGGCTCTACCGGGACATCCCGGTATCATTTTTTAGAGCTGGCGGTCGGCTATCCAGGGGTAATGACTGATCCGGCTCGGGAGCTGCTCGGTCGTTATCCCTGGGGGTGGGAGGGGACATAGGGGACATCCCCCCCCTCCCGCCGCCTCCCGTCGCTCTTCTCCGGCCTCCCGTCCCACCGGGAGACCGGAACGACGATCCGGCGCGTCCGTCGGCTGGAAGGAGACCTGATAGAAGCCGTAATTGGCTCAGATCGGGTCTCCTTCGGCAAATTCCGGAAGCGACGTCACAACGTCACTTCCAGTTTTCTTGGCGGCTAACGGCGCCAATTTTAAAAAAATTACAGTATTCAGAATCGCCGTTTTTGGCAATCTGAATACTGTGAAGTGCAAAGGAGAGATGGGGGGTCTTTTAGACCCCCCGGCCCTCCAAAAAGAGTACCTGTCACCATATATTACAATCACAATTCCTTCTGATAGCAATAAAAGTGATCAGATTTTTTTTTAAAGGAACAGTGCTAAAAATAAATAAATAAAATAAAAAAAATAAAAAATTTAAAGCGCCACCGTCCCCGCGAGTTTGCGCAGCAAAGAAACCGCACACGTAAGTCGCGCCCACATATGAAAACGGTGTTCAAAGCACACATGTGAGGTATTGCCGCGATCACCAGAGTGTGAGCAATAATTCTAGCAAAAGACCTGCTCTGCAACCCTAACCTGGTAACCGATAAAAATTTTTAAAGCGCCGCTTATGGAACTTTTTAATTACTTTGTCGCCATTCCGCGAGTGCGCGCAATTTTCAACCGTGTCATGTATGGTATCTATTTACTCGGCATAACATCCTCTTTCACAATATACAAAAAAATTGGGCTAACTTTATTGTTGTGTTATTTTTTTTTTTTTTTTTTTTTTTTAGTTTCAATAGATTTTTATTGAAGAATAAGTCATATCCATACATACAGATACAGTGCATATGATGAAATCCAGACCTAAAGGAGTCTGAGGCATTTAACGAAACTGAAGGTTAACAAATTTTACACATCGAGTGATAAATTACCATCCGGAATGCCCCTGTCCCTACTGTGGGCTGGGCCCATGTCTGGTGTCAGGGGTGTTCATGGGCGACACCACCCCAACCCTCCAGGACAGCACCCCAAATGGGAACATACTGTGCAGCGGTCCCGAGGGTAGGGCGATCCCGCCCCCCCCTTCGTCCTGCCCTTAATAAGGTAGACCCAGGTGGAATATCCCTGGCCCACGAAAGATCGCTACACTCCGATTGGAGCGGCCATCCCAATGAAGAGGAGCTCATGTCCCCCTTGCCAAGGATGGCTGGATGGCCCAAGACCTCCATAGAGGTGCTAGGAGATGCGAGTAACTACATATAATACAAAACGAACCAACTGGCTTACAGAGCGGATGAAAAGGGACCCATGATGCCCAGAGAGGAGGTGCCCTAGGGGTCAAACCTCATCCTGATGAAACTAGCTAGTGCATTGTTGTCTTATTTTTTAACTCAAAAAAGGTAAAATTTTTCCCAAAAAATTGCGCTTGAAAGACCGCTGCGCAAATACCGTGTGACAAAAAGTATTACAACAATCGCCATTTTATTCTCTAGGGTGTTTGAAAAAAATATATATAATGTTTGGGGGTTCTAAGTAATTTTCTAGCAAAAAAAATGTTTTTAGCTTGTGACCACCAAATGTAAAAAAGTGGCCCGGTTGGTAAGTGGTTAAGCAACCCAGGCGAAGATCTACTTGAACAACATGAAAGCAATCAAAAATCATTGAGGTTTGGTGTCCTTTTTTTAAGAAATAACTAGCAAGGGCTACCTAAATAGTAAGGAGAACTAGAAAGAATAAATAAAATAACAAATGTTGCACTACCTATAATATTCTTTTTTTTTTTTGCAAATTCTTTATTTATTGAGTCAGCATACAGAGAGTGGGTTATAACATCGTGCAAAAATCTGAGGAGCATAACACAATAAGCTCTGCTTCGTTGGTGTTAACAACTAGGTTACTACAGTTAAAGAGGGTGCAGATATACCTGGGATCATTTCCTCATGTTCCCATAACCTCCCCAGTTGCATATATAACATATTATTCCAGGTCATGGTTGTGTAAACTTTTCTCGAATGCTGAATCTCTTTTTACTTTTAACCATAAAAAAAGAAATATGGAGGAAGAGAAAGAACTAGAGAGGAAAAGGATTGGGCGTAGAAAGTGGAGAATAGAGAGGGAGATGGGGTAGGCAAGTTCAAAGGCACATTGTAATTGAATACATAACTATTTCTGGAAAGGAAAAACACTGCACATATGTATTAATATTTTTAGTTTTTTCAGAAGCCTAACACAGCTTAAAGTGATTGTAAAGGTTTTTTTTTTTTTTTGTAAAATAACAAACATGTCATACTTAGCTCCTTTGTGCAAGGGTTTTGCACAGAGCAGCCCTGATTCTTCTTTTTTTTGGGGTGTTCCGGTGGTGCTCTTGGCTCCTCCTCTTCATTGGGTGCCCCCATGGAGAGACACTTTCCATGGGGGCACCGGTGCAGGCGTGCTCTCGAGTCCTGCTGCTGCGTCCATTGACACAGACAGCAGGACTCTGCCCCACCCCCGGCTCCTGTGTCACTGTATTTGATTGACAGCAGCAGGAGCCAATGGCTCCTGCTGCTTTCAATCTATCCAATGAGGACTGGAGCTGCTGGGCTTGTGCTCGTCACTGGAATGATCGGGTTCAGGTAAGAAAGAGGGGGGCTCTGGGGGGCAGCTGCAGCACAGAAGATTTTTCACCTTAATGCATATAATGCATTAGGGTGAAAAACCTTGAGGGTTTACTAATCCTTTAAAGCAGTATTTAATCCAAAAACAGAACTTGATATATTGCAGCTTACCAAGCGTTAAAGGTTGTGGCTGCATTATTTACTTTCCTTTTCAGACTTTTTTTCTTTTATTTTCACCTATTGATCTGGTCTGGGGGCCAGCAAACTGTCGATCATGATCTACCAGTCAATTATGGGTATGTGACGGGTAGACTGCAATCCTTTCTTGCCAACCCCCGGAAATTGGACTGGAGAGGCGGCGGGGGTGGCATGTACTGTAACTGATCCCCTTTCCTCCCACCCACTGAAAGCCTCTCCTCTCCCATTCAGCAAGTGCAGGAGAAAAGGGAATTGGTTAGAGTAAGTGCCGCCCCCACCGCACTTTCTGTCCCTGTTTTCTTCCTTTGGCTGCCGGTTCCCCCGTGTGCTTCCCTCCTCCCCACCCTGCAGCACTCCTAAAAGGATTGTAAAAGAAAATAATATGTAAAAAAAAAATGGGGCAAATAATTAAAAAAAATAAAATTGTAAAAAATTAAAAAATACTTCTGGTGGAGTAAAACCATATGTAACAATAACCAATGATGGGTAATAAAGTAAAACCTTAATGTGCAGTCCTTATTTTTAGAAACTGAACTATTCATATGCATACATTCATCAAGTCTTTATTTTTTTGTATGCAATTCTCCTTTAAATCCTGTTCATCAATGATGTGCAGTGACTGCACTTGTCCTAAACAATCCCCCACATGTATCCTCCACCGGTTTTAATAGCAGCTACAGTGTATAACATAGGTCAGAAGAGTAATGCCCATTAGAGTTGGGACCAACATATATAATGGCTGTCTTTCCTTTGATAATACACCTCAAGATGGTGACCCAGACGATCAGTCCACCTTCTAGATCCACTTTTTGTATTGTGGGTTATAAGGTACTCAAAGGAACAAAAGTGGAACCATCATAGCATAAATAGTATAAAAGAATACACTCAAAATTTTCTGTGCACTGTTACTGAGGCACACAAATAAAAGGCATATAAAGTAGACACTGGCCCTTTAAGGAGCATAAAACGTCAGCTTCACCTCTCCTATTGCGGATGACGTCACTTTCAGTGACTTGATGACATCATTGGCTCTGCGCATAATTTTTAGTTTATAAATTAGAACGTTTTAGTGGGGCTTCGTACACTAGTCATTTAGAATATTATAGGTATAGACTCAGGACGAGTCTACTAGCCCTGCCAAAATTCTACGGGGGTATTGCATTACCAGACATCCATAAATACCACCAGGCGGCACTTCTAGCACGGATCTTAGATTGGTGCAGACAAACAGAACAGAAGTTGTGGACACAAATAGAACAACAACAGTTTAGCGATATCCCACTAAAGAGAGCGGGTTGGTGTTTTGGAGAACTACTTCAATCAATTAAAACACATCCCACCATAGGGCCCACACTCAAGACTTTCCACAGTCTGAGAGGGAAACCGGCAATCGCCTCCATCAAATCCCCCTTGTACCCCGTATTGGGAAATCCGGGATTTACACCGGGGCTAGGCAAAGGCCCATTTTGGGCTCTGAAGGACAAGGGCTGCTTTCAGGTTTCCCACTTCGTGTCCTCAAATAGATGGCCCTCTATCGAGGCCCTCACCCGACAAGAGGGGACCTTTACTTTAGATTTCTGGAGTGCTATTCAAATACACCACTTCCTTCGCAAATTAGGGTCCCCAATGGAATACACAGGTACACCGACACCTTTTGAGTCGCTTTGCATGGAGACAGACCTGATGAAGCATACCTTATCGGCGATTTAAGCTCCCAGAAATAACAAAACGGGAAACTGCTTTAGGACGCACGTTTACCCCTGAACAAACGGAACGCATCATACGGTTCACCCTTAAATCATCAGTTTGCACACGCATTCAGGAATGTAACTATAAAATTCTCACTAGTTGGTACCACACACCTTCTCTCCTTCATCGCCTCTTCCCAGAAGCATCTGACAGGTGCTGGAGATGCGGGAAGGAGAGGGGATCGTTGCTCCATATTTTCTGGAGCTGCCCCAAATTAGAACGCTTTTGGAAAGAGGTGCAGGAAATCTCCCAAAAATTTACGGACCGCCCGGTCCCGACTGATCACGCCATCTTTCTACTGCATGGCTCGTAGAGCCCAAACAGGGTATACAAAAAGTCGGTACTGCGCCATCTGTTAAACGCAGCCAAATACTGTATAACAACGAACTGGAAGCGAGTGGATGCACCCACAGTACAAATGTGGCTTAGAAAAGTTGAGGAGATAAACAAGATGGAAGACCTGGTTCTTTCCTCAAGTATGACAAGTATGACATGTTTGTTATTTTACAAAAAAAAAAAAAAACCTTTACAATCATTTTAAGCTGTGTTAGGCTTCTGAAAAAACTAAAAATATTAATACATATGTGCAGTGTTTTTCCTTTCCAGAAATAGTTATGTATTCAATTACAATGTGCCTTTGAACTTGCTAGAAAATTTGACTAGTCCATACAGAGTAAATTCCTTGGAACAGCATACTCCATCTTTGCATGTTAGGGTCCTTTCACATGGGGTGGGCGTCTGCGATCCGCTTTCTTAGCAGGGGATCTGTCCGCTGATCCCTGCTGAGCTGGCGGATCATAAGTCCATGTCCGCTCCATTTATGCAGATTGGACACAGATACAGCCCTCTCTCCTCTATGAGCAGTTGGATGTAAATGGATAGCCTGATCCCCAAGAATCCCCATGCATCTGTTTTTAGCGGATCGGATTGAATGTAGGCCGATGTAAACCACTCTATAAAGGAGAATGGAGGTTCTGATCGGGTATGCCGGAAAAATGGCTCCTGCGATGGCTCCCCTGCAGTGACAAAATGGAGGTCCATGTATGTAAACACATGGATCTCCGTTCTGACAGGGGGAAGGAATTTGATCGCAGGCTTCCTGTATATGTGAGCCACGATCACTCTCCTCCCTCACTCAGCCCAACCCCCATACAGTTAGTAACACACACAGGGAACACAGTTAGAGCGCCTCCCCCAGGTTAATCCCTTCACTGTCAGTGACATTTACACAGTAATCAGTGCATTTTTATAGCACTGATTGCTGTATAAATGTCAATGCTCACAAAAAAGTGTCAAAACGACATGTCCACCGCAATATCGCAGTACTGCTAAAAATCGCAGATCGCCGCCGTTACTAGTAAAAAATAAAAACCCAATTAATTCTCATCATTCGTAAACGCGGCAACTTTTGGGCAAACCAGTCAGTATATGCCGATTGCGGTTTTTTTTTTTACCAAAAATATGAGGAAGAATATAAATAGGCCAAAACTGATGAAAAAATGTGTTTTTATATACTTTTTTTTGGATTTGTATTTTGAATAAGTATGAGGGTACTCCTAGTAGCATCAAAAAAAGAATAAGTATGAGGGTACTCCTAGTAGCATCAAAAAAGAATACAATTGTATTCTTTTTTTGATGCTACTAGGAGTACCCTCATACTTATTCAATCCTATGTCTTAATATCACTCCAGTAGACCCCCCATCTCCCTAGTGGCGTTACCTGGAGCTCTTGTTTGGAGGGACCCAGCTTGATCCGGTTCGGAAGGCGGGGGCCACAGGGGAACAGCTTCCTATTCACAATCCCGTCTTACTTTTTTAGCTCCAATACTCCTTTGAAAAACTTTGCAACAAGTATGGATATAAAAGCCATTTGTATGGATTCCAGTGTTGTAACAGGCATGACATCTCATTCGCTTTCTTTTATCTTTCAGAAATCTGTGACTTATTTTGTACAAGATAAATACCTCTGATGAAGGTCAATATGTACCGAAATGCATTAGGTCTTGTACATTAGTTATTGGTAGAGTTGAGCGAACCCGGACTGTAAAGTTCGGGTCCGTACCGAACTTTGGGGTGTCCGGGACCCGGACCCGGACTTTTCAAAAAAAGTCCGGGTTCGGGTCCTGTCAGGCCCAAGCGAGTTGAGATGGTTATTGATTACATGTTCTGGATTACGTAAAGCCATGTATAACTGGAAGTAGTCTCCATAAATAGAACATGTTTTATTCAGTGTCTAAAGACTTTCTATTTTCTTTCGCTTACTCTACAGTACGGACAATGTTGTGACCTTAGGTATGTTTACCGAAAATATAGGTATGAACAACGTTTCAAAAAGTTTCCTCATAACCTCGATTTTTTCATTCTGCCCTAACACTTATCCTTCGACAAGGGGACACCGGGGGCGGAAGGCTTGGCCTAGTTCGACCCAGGGAGGTTTGTTCTCGAGGTCCATTGCGGTGATCCCTCTACCCCCCAGATGACCTCACTATA
>BLSH010151141.1:804035-825824 GCA_018402905.1 Glandirana rugosa | reverse complement strand
GGTTTCATTTAAAGTGACACACAGACTTTAAAAAGAAGTGTGAATAACAGATGTGCAATGATTGACGGTTTCATTTAAAGTGACACACAGACTTTAAAAAGAAGTGTGAATAACAGATGTGCAATGATTGACGGTTTCATTTAAAGTGACACACAGACTTTAAAAAGAAGTGTGAATAACAGATGTGCAATGATTGACGGTTTGATTTAAAGTGACATACAGACTTGAAATAATTGTGCAGAAGAGATGTGCACTGATTCCCGGTTTCATTTAAAGTGACACACACATTTTGCAGAACAGTGATATGGGTACTCCGGGCTTATTTATACTTTTTTGACACAGTTTGAAGATGATTTTAGAACAGTTCTATGGCCTCTAATGTTAATTAATACTTTTCAGACCCATTTTGAAGAGGATCTCCATTTTTTCATTTTTTATGTTTTTTTTTTTTTTTTTAATATTTTAAGTTATTTCCCTGTCCCCATTTCTTTGTAGGTCGCTTGTCCCACCCTTACCCACGTTTCCTTCCTTTTGCAGACCTCTAGGACCTTCCAGGACTATTTTCCAGCCTTTTTTGTGCCTAAAAGTCCGTGTCCCCATTGATTTCAATGGGGTTCGGGGTCCGGGACAAAGTTCGGGTTCTGTCCGGACCCGAACCCGGACTTTGTCCCGAAGTTCGGCCAAACCAGCAGAACCCGGACTTCTAGAAGTTCAACTCTAGTTATTGGTCTATTTCTTACTGTGTGCAAAATGTTTTCTGATTTTTTGAATCATTGAATTTAGTGTGGATTTTTATCTCATTTTTGTATTCAATAAAACTTACAATTTTTTATATATTTGTGTTTTTGTGCCTTTAAAATCCCAACCCGAGGGTTTGCAAACTAAATTTTCATAATTAGGGATGATGGCATGTAGATAGCTACCACACAGGAGCTCTGCCCACTATTTTGTAAAATTACATCGAGGTCACACTCCGGATCATTATATATACAGTGCCTTGCAAAAGTATTCGGCCCCCTTTGAACTTTGCGACCTTTTGCCACATTTCAGGCTTCAAACATAAAGATATAAAACTGTAATTTTTTGTGAAGAATCAACAACAAGTGGGACACAATCATGAAGTGGAATGAAATTTATTGGATATTTCAAACTTTTTTAACAAATAAAAAACTGAAAATTTGGTTGGGCATGCAAAATTATTCAGCCCCTTTACTTTCAGTGCAGCAAACTCTCTCCAGAAGTTCAGTGAGGATCTCTGAATGATCCAATGTTGACCTCAATGACTAATGATGATAAATAGAATCCACCTGTGTGTAATCAAGTCTCCGTATTAATGCACCTGCACTGTGATAGTCTCAGAGGTCTGTTTAAATCGCAGAGAGCATCATGAAGAACAAGGAACACACCAGGCAGGTCTGAGATACTGTTGTGGAGAAGTTTAAAGCCGGATTTGGATACAAAAAGATTTCCCAAGCTTTAAACATCCCAAGGAGCACTGTGCAAGCGATAATATTGAAATGGAAGGAGTATCAGGCCACTGCAAATCTACCAAGACCTGGCCGTCCCTCTAAACTTTCAGCTCTACAAGGAGAAGACTGATCAGAGATGCAGCCAAGAGGCCCATGATCACTCTGGATGAACTGCAGAGATCTACAGCTGAGGTGGGAGACTCTGTCCATAGGACAACAATTAGTCGTATACTGCACAAATCTGGCCTTTATGGAAGATTGGCAAGAAAGAAGCCATTTCTTAAAGATATCCATAAAAAGTGTCATTTAAAGTTTGCCACAAGCCACCTGGGAGACACACCAAACATGTGGAAGAAGGTGCTCTGGTCAGATGAAACCAAAATCGAACTTTTTGGCAACAATGCAAAACATTATGTTTGGCGTAAAAGCAACACAGCTCATCACCCTGAACACACCATCCCCACTGTCAAACATGGTGGTGGCAGCATCATGGTTTGGGCCTGCTTTTCTTCAGCAGGGACAGGGAAGATGGTTAAAATTGATGGGAAGATGGATGGAGCCAAATACAGGACCATTCTGGAAGGAAACCTGATGGAGTCTGCAAAAGACCTGAGACTGGGATGGAGATTTGTCTTCCAACAAGACAATGATCCAAAACATAACGCAAAATCTACAATGGAATGGTTCACAAATAAACATATCCAGGTGTTAGAATGGCCAAGTCAAAGTCCAGACCTGAATCCAATCGAGAATCTGTGGAAAGAACTGAAAACTGCTGTTCACAAATGCTCTCCATCCAACCTCACTGAGCTCGAGCTGTTTTGCAAGGAGGAATGGGCAAAAATTTCAGCCTAAAAAGGCTTGTCTTGTCTCACTGTCAGGAGCGTTACAATTTGCCACGGTACACCTGGTTGTAATCTCCCCACTATTACAACCAGGTGTACCGTGGCAAATTGTAACGCTCCTGACAGTGAGACAAGACAATAGTTCTACCAAGCGTGCGCCCCTTCAGTGGGGGACGCTTTCTGGTGAGTGGCCTCACATGTGCAGTGGCTAGGGGCGAAGACTCGGTACACAGTGTGGAGTGAAATCATCAGCACAACAAGGAATAAATACCACCACTCAAGGAATACACAGAACTCTGCAGAAACTGAATTTCACAACATAGGAGTGTTTTTAGACACAACAGAAATTCTCTTTCTGATATTTATACAATAATTCAACACATCCTTTTTAGGCACTTTTTAGACACTTTACAGGCACTTGCTTGCATTTTTGCACATTTTTGCAATTTTTCACCTTCTCTTTATATTTACTGTGCACTTTAGAATTGCTAACAAGATATTTATAATATGTTTTACCCCAGTTAAATTGCACAGATACGTTTTGCACATATTTATGGACTGCATTTATTTATCTACTTATTTGTTTGATTTATATTAGTTTTGATTGCCTGGTCCACCAGATTGAATGCTATATTTATTTTAGTCCATTTGAAGAGTCTACACACTAATCATATGCACATGTCACTTTGTGAATATACGTTTATTTTTTGAATATTTTTTATTATCATCATTTTTATTATTACCATTTTTTTGAATCACACACAATTGTATTACCTATACCCACCGTTGCAGTTATACTGAGTGCTGATTCACATATGTCCTCCCTGAAAGGTATTCGGGCATAACATTGATTTATTTTATTTACCAGCATCCTGGAAATTATGGGTTACTAATACAGAGCAGCGCCATACCCACCTTAATTTTGGCTGCACTCCGGATCATGCAACTGTGGGTGTTGCAATAGTGGAACCCAAGGCTTAGACTCTATCCAGCAAACAGAGTCAGGCTGGGTTCACACTATCCGACATATAAACGGTCCAACATCACCCGGAGGCCCCACGCCCTATGATGTCACATCCTGGGTGGAGCTGTGACATCATAGGGGTGGGGCCTCCAGATTATGTCAGTGGATGGCCCTGTCCCATGCCAATGTAAGTCACAGCACACAGCGGAGAGGGCATTCGTGAAGGAGATTGCGTCGTGTCAACATGGGGAGAAAAAAAGAGGGAGAACAGAGAGAAAAGGACAGTGGAAAAGACCGGCTAAAGAGCAGAAGACCCCGCAGAGAGGGAAAAGAAACAATACCCCTCAGAAGATAGAAGACCCCGCAAAAGAGAGAAGAAAGAAGAGCCAGAGAGGGGAGAAGACGATGGAGCTGATTTAATAAATGATTTTAAAAACCTGCGTAGTGTGGTTTTTATTTTACACTTTTTTTTCAGGTGAATGGGTAGGGGTACAATGTACCCCATACTCATTCACATAGGGTGGGGGGCCGAGATCTGGGGGCTTCCAGATTCCGATAAGTCCCCACCCGCAGACCCCGACAACCACCGGCAAGGGTTTTCGGGAAGAGGCCCTTGTCCTCATCAACATGGGGAGAAGGTGCTTCGGGGTGGGGGGCGCAGAGCCCCCCCCGCCCCAAAGCACCCATACTCCCCATGTTGAGGATGTGCTGCCTGGTATGGTCCAGGAGGGGGGGCACTCACTCATCCCCACCCCCTTTCCTGGGTCTGGTAATTTTTTTTTCTAATTAGGCGTGGAGTTCTCCTTCAAGATCCCCGCATGCCAAAGTCTGATCAGTGAAGACAATGATCCGACTTTGATCCGACTTCAGTACCTTTCAATGAGCTAAAGTAGGATCAAAGTCGGACAAAAGTAGTACAGGAACCTTTTTCAAAGTTGGTCCGACTTTGAAAAACACAAGTCGGAGCAGTTAAGACGGCTCTTATAGGGAATCATGGTTTTTGTGACATAATGCAACTTGTGCTCCTAATGTCAGTCCGAGAATCAGACTAGTGTGAACCCAGCCTCAGACAGTTAACAGATATCAGAATGAGCTCAGCAGTTAGCTCAGCCTCCTCTAGAGAAGTAAACTCTTCCTAGCCCATTCTAGAGAAAATCCTCTCACCACACAGCCAGTATCTCTCCTAGATATCGGAATACTAATGGCTATTTAAGGATTGCTCAGAGGAGCTCGACCCTCGGACATCAACTCTTCCTTAGTTCAGCCTTATGTTCAGGCTGTAAGGCCAGATATTGGCTGGAAACACTACATCTGAGAAGTCAAAGATGTACCTCCCATTTCTAAGGGAGCAGGTTTCCTTCTTTCCTCTGGGAGATATCAGACGATGTCATTGGGAGGGGAAACAAAAAAAAAACAAACTTTTTTCTCTCATTTGCTTAGGAAAATGTATCCACTGTATACCAGATGGTCCACCAGAGGTAGACGCAGCAGTGGCAAAGAATTTCATCTCACGAATTGATGATGTAGCCTCAATGGAGGTTTAGGTAGACGAACAGACCCTGACTGAAAGAAGCTTACCAAATGGCGGGCAAACGCCTGGAAGCTAGCAATAGCCTTACCTGTATCCAAAGCCATGCGGGCATGGACCGAAAATGGGGAAAACATTGATTCTGCAATGTCCCTAGAGAAATTATAGGCAAGACTTTGGGAGAATTATAGCTCGCAGCAGACTTCACTAGTGAGACGGCAATGGATACATTTCAATACTTCGCAGGATCCATGCCACTTCTTGTAATAGCAATACAGGCACTGTGGTTAGAACTATGGGCAGCTGACACTGTGTCAGAACAAAGTCTATTTATTCCAAAGGTCCCCATTCTAATTGGTGCGACTCCAAAAAAAAAAAAAAGTTGGGTTGGGGCTGCACTCGGGGTTCGCATCAGAGTCACACTCTAAATTGTGCGACTTTTGGGTTGCAATAGTGGAAACTTAGTCGAAATACTTTTGATGGTAACTCACTCTTTGAAGAAAGGTTACAGAAAGCTATTTCTGTCACAGGAAAAAAGTCACACTTAATCTCCCAGAACAACAGAATTAGACGTACCCGGGGGGTTTCAGGAGTGCTTACTTGCACGCACCCATACTGTAACCGTTACAGAAGTACCTGGGTTTTTCGATCAAATAGGTCCTTCTACAATTCCAGAGCCTCTCCTTCACACCTTGCACTTCTTTCATCATCACGGGGGCTCGGATCACTAACCAAGCTTATGGATACCTCTGGCACCTTTATCTAGAATTCCTGAAGCAATCAAGCAAACAGTCTATACCAGTCTATATATCAAACACGTTTGATGCACAGGGGTCTGCATTAGAGGACAAAGAGGGAGATACTTGTAAAGCCACATCCATTAAGGCATGTCTTCTGGCCCACAGGCGCCAATGCAATAGGCTAGGAGGCACATTGCAACCAGACGTTGGTTCAAGAGAGATGAGCGTTTAATAAAGCAGACATCATCACAAATATCCTGGAGACCCAGGGGGCTTATTTCGCATTGACAGCGTTACTCTCTCAGATGAAGGACAAGTTAGTTCTGATTTGGATAGACTATAAAGCCGGATCCCAATGGGTAGTCTCTACAACTGAAGTTATTCAGTTGGATTGTGGGAGGGTGGGTCTTTCCCGAACTGCATCCTTTTGCTACAGCAAGCATTACCATGCTGCAGAGGTTTATTTCACATCTACCTCACCCTTGGGCAGAAGCAATAAATACACTGTCAAGTCTTTGGACATGCAATCTAATGTAGGCCTCCTCCGGCCTCCTACCTCATATTCTCTTGAGACTTGCCATATCAACAATAACGGCGATAACAGCCCTGTCATATTTACAGGAAAACCCATGATTCCCTAGGGCCTTCAGTAAATATTCCTCCGATTACCCTATCTTCTGGCTCAAAGCATCACACCTATCAGAATCCCCACAGATTTAGCCTCCACATTAGGATCTTAAAATTTTAATCATTAGGATGCTCCACTAGAGTTGTTTCAACTCTGCTCAAACCACAGGAGCCTTCAGCGAACAATACGAACGACAAGGTTTTGAATAAGTTTAGATCATTCACTAACAGCAAAACGTCCTCAATCCTGATGTACCCTCTTTCTCCCAACTCCTTGACTTCCTGCAAGCAGACCACGACTTAGGATCAGGATTAAGCATCCTAAGGGTACAGCTGGTGGTAACCTCGGCTATGACAACAAGACATGGGCCAAAGATCCTTTTAATAATCAAGGATAATCAAAGGCAGGCAAGATGATAAGCCCATTTGTTGAAACAAATCTTTCCCACTTGGGACTTCTCTATCACCCTGGAACCCTTATCCAATGGCCTTCTGCCCCATCTGATTCAGCATCTTTGTGGAACCTACTTGGAAATATTTTGTCTTTGTGGCAATGACATCGGGCTGGGGAATATCAGAGCTTCAGGCTCTGGGATTGGGAAACAATAATATTATCTGTGCTTGGATGGGATTGGACTTGGAGCGGTGCATAGATTCATCTCTGGGTTCTCTTCTTCCTCTGCTGTCTGCGGGCCTTGAGCCCTGCCAATCTTTGAGATCCGCTTTTGATCCTCTTCATGAGGACAGCATTGGTTTTGTGCTGGGACACTGTTTTCTAGCCACAACTCCCTTCAGACTTTTCATCTAACTTATTTGTAATACTCCAAAAAAAAAAAAAAACCAGGAGCAGAGAAGCATCATTTGGAGCGGAGACCTCCGGAATGTGGCCCTCTGGCCATTCCGGAACTACAGTATCCATCATGCTTAGTCATGTCTGTGGATATCAGAGCTTTACAAATATCTCATAGGACATGTGGTTCTGCGGCAGCTGGGGATAGATTGCAGATCCCTGCTCCAGTACAATAGTTCCATGTATAAACAAATTGTTTAAGAAGGTGTACAGATCTAGGGGCCTATAAAAGTCACTTCCCATCCACCCCAATGTGAAAGCAGGAGTGCTTTCACACTTGGGCGGTGCACTTGCAGGACTTTACAAAAAGTCCTGCAAGCAGCATCTTTGGGGCGGTGCGGTGAGCGGTAATATACTGCTCCTCCACCGCCCCTGCCCATTGAAAACAATGGGGCAGCGCTTCCGAATCGGCTGCACACCCCGTTTTAATCCCTTGTGGGGGGTTCAAAGCGCACCGCTCCTGCGGCGGTAGCACCGCTCTAACATCGGTAAATCCCCACTGTGACTAGCGGGGATTTACCGCTAACGTTCCACCACCCCAGTGTGAAAGTAGCCTCAGAGCAGACGTATCCATCAAAACAATCTAAAGGCTAGCATCATAAACATCTCAACATGCGCTAATGAGACGTTACAGAGTAGACCCGGCAGCTTTCTCATCTGTAGAAACTGGCACACAGGCTAACCTGGCTGGCATTTGCCTATATTGAATCCTTTTCTCAAATAAATCTTGTACCATATATCATCCCACCCATTTCAGCTAGTTATTTTGTCACAGGTATGCTGCCATGGAGGCACCAGGAAAACAGAAAATCCTATCATACTTACCGTAATTTCTCCATGGCAGCATACAACTCCACCCTCGGTATCCTATATGACGTAGAATTCTGGGAGGGCGCTAGCCATTTTCTTTTATACTATTCACTAGTCCTGGGGGAGGAGCCAAGGTGGAGCTTGTCACAGGTATGCTGCCATGGATAGGCACCAGGAAAAGAAAATTACGGTAAGTATGATACAATTTTCTGTTATTTGTGGGAAAAAGTGCTCTGGTCCTAAAGGGGGAAATCCTTCCAGGGCTGTCCAGGGCTGAAGTGGTTAATACGCGCAGGCATGCTGCTAGCCCATCAAAAATGAAAGATGCCTTAAAGTGTTATTAAACCCTAATTTCTTTTTAACAATTATAGCAGCTGACCTGGTCGCTTACCTTGGCGGCTGCTTCTTTTTCCCTAAAAGCTTTTCTTTTTTCTTGATTTAGCTGGTCCACAAATTGATTCCTCTTCTCGGGTGGCTCTGCACCCTTGCGGAAACTGAAGTCACCCTTTCATGACACTCCTAGAAAGATTCTTTAAGCCTATGTTTGGAGATTGCCTGCACTGGCACGCATAGGCAGCCACAGAAAAGTGGACAGGGCCACGTGAAAGGTGGAGGTTGAAATGATGGGACATGTAGAGGTGAATTTTTCATTTTGGATAGTGCAATTGAGGGTTATAACCCCTGTAAGGTTTATTTTTGCCATCTCTGTCCCATTGGGGAAATTTATCTTCACTTCCTGTTCCATAGCCAAACAAGGAAGTGAGAGGAAACCCTGCAAATTAAGGAAATTCCTTAGGGACCCCCAGGTCACCAGAACTAGTGCCCCCATTGGAAGATTTCCCCGCTATTACTTTTCCGGGGACAACCCAAAATGTGGGGTTTTCTTTTACCTTCGCTTTCAATGATAATGGTAAACCGGACAAATAGAGGTGGGGGGGGGTCTCCTTATCAGAGACACAGACAGAAAGAAAAACAGCTGTTCTAAACCAAAATTAAAAAAAAGTTTTGTCTTTAGTTATGCTTAATGGAACATTTCTTAGCGCCCTCTAATGTATTAATGCAATATAGTGTGAAGGCATGGTGTGAACGGGACCTGAAGGTTTCTGATCAAAATGAAAATAGCAGCTGGATCTTTGACAGTTAATATTTTTGCAGGGGCTCAAACTTGTTCCTATTGTTTCTTATGTTTAGAGCTCTACTATGCAACTTCCAACATGTCTTGGTAAATGCTTGCACTGGTTCCCCCTTCCCTTCTCTCACTCATCATTATTTGTCCTGCACATTCATCAGGGATGGGCCATTAGGGCAACGGGAATTGCTGATATTGGTGAATAGTATCTTCACCGAGTGAAGAAATTGGAGAGCCCTGGATTTAGTGCTCCTGTGTGCTTGTGACATTGTTAAGGCCTCATACACACGGACGTTTTTTACAGTCGCGTTTTTGAGCGTTTTTTGCAGCTCTACATGTTATTCAATGGCCCCATAAAAAACGCTGACGTTTTTGAGCTGTAGATAGGGTCGGCGTTAGTGAGCTGAAAGCAGAACCCACGACCAGCTCCTTCTGAGGCTGTAGCGCTATAGCGTTTTTGCTGATGAGCTGGCAGAACGCGCATTAACGCCGTAGCAACGTTAACCGGCATTTTTAGTGCCAGCGATTTCAGGTTAAAAAATAGCAGAGGAATGTTTTTCTTTTAACAAAACGCCTATTAACGTCAACGCTCACTAACGTGCATTAACACCGATGCAAAACGCAGACGAAATCAGCTAATTTATCGAATACACCGGTGTGTATGGGGCCTTAAATGTACAGGTAGGCACCATTATGTGTCTGCATTTTATTTTTTTATTTATGGAACCAGTTTGTAGTCTTAAGGGCTCATGCACACTGCAGATCAAAGAAGCAACTCCTAGAGACATTTAAGCTTTTTTGAGCTCTCATTTTTCTCTGCCTGGAAACTCCTTTCCAAGTTAACCAATGTGTCCATGCACGCTATGGCTGATTTCACACAGGCGGTCCAATCAAGTCCGCCTGTCAGTTTTTCATGAAAATCTAATCAAACCATCCATTGTTCTCAATGGAGCGGCAGATATCAGTGGACACGTGTCCGTTGAAACCTGCTGGCATCCGATCCTATCCTGTCCGCCAAAAACAGAGGGATGGGGGATCAATTCCCCATTGTCCGGCAGATCAGATGACAGTCAGATGAAATCGGACAGGCGGTTCGTTTCCATCCGACCAGGGGCGTAACGATAGGGGTTGCAGGGGTTGCAATTGCAACCGGGCCCCATGGTCCAGGGGGCCCATGTGCCTCCCTTGTACACCTGAATAGGAGGGATGGCAGGGGTGGCATTTAGAGGACCCAATCTCCTCCATTTTCCTCTATCCAGTTTACTTGTCTTCTGCTGTTCCCAGGGCCACTGTGTGCTTCCCTGGTCCCCTGGGGCCTGCTGCAGAACTTGTGAAAGGGCCCCACTGCAGTACCGTAATAAAGGGACCCACAATAGGCGTAAAGGGCCCCTGGGTCAGTGGGAAGAGGGAAGGGCCCTGGCCAGGGGTCAGGGGGCCCTTCATAATTTCTTGCACCGGGGCCCTGAAGGTTCTAGTTACGCCTCTGCATCCGACCCCCCCCCCATAGGGAACAGCAGGGCTGTGTCCGCTCAGCATAGCGGAGCGGACAAGGACCTGTCATCCGCCTGCTCAGTGGGGACCAGTAGAGAGATGCACATTACGGAGTCTGTCCTATGTGAAAGGGGCCTATAAGGTGTTTTCAGGAGTTTACAGGCATATGAGCTTACAGGCTGAAAAAAACATGTGTTTTTGAGAAGAGCTTTCAAGCAGAAAAGACGCATAAGCGTTTTTTAATGAGCGTTCCAGCTTCCTTTTTTTCATATACACTGGTTAAGAAAATGCTTTCTATTCATTGGAAGCCCAGGAAGTTCCCAGTGGCCCTGTTGTGGAAATGCCGAGGTCAATTGTACTTTGGCCATTTTTTTTCTGGCCAAACTTGGTGGCTAAATGTTGTTTCTTACTTTGGCCACAAGAATTGGCTAAAGGAGAAAACAACATTCAGCCACAACAATTGGCCACAAAAACTGGCCAAAGTAACAGTAACAATTGTTGTGGCCACTGTAATAAGCTACATTTGTAGGATTAAAAAAAAATAAAAATAAAATATATATATATATGTGTGTGTGTGTTTAAAAAAACTGATTTTTTTTCCATAAATAATAATGTCATCAAAGTTTCTTAGCTCACCATGCATGTTTGAAAAATATCCAGAAGAAATTGGTTCAAAAGTAAAGGATGCGTCCAGTAGCGATGACGACGGATTGACCTGTGTTGCAGCTGCATTCTCATAAATAGCAGTCCCTGCAACAAAAACAGTAGCACTATTTCATGAATAAGGGGATCCATGATGATTGCAGTAAAAAAATAGAATATTCTCTCTTTCTCAATGAAAATGGTCACTGGAACTCATTTTGCAATCCATTGTGGTCATTTGGGAGTGAAAAATTTGCTGAGGGGAGAGTTTGTGAAAAAAAGCTTATACTCAAAAACACGCAAAAGCGCTCAATAAAACTTGCAAAAGTGTGCAAAAATGCACAAGCTTCTTCAAATTTTTAGGTAGAGAAAAACTCAAATGCCTATAAAAGCAGATTTATTTTTGGAGCCGCAGTGTGCATGAGCCCTGTGATGGGTTTATTTAAATGGTAGAAATGTATAAATGATAAAAAAAACACAAAAAAATAAAATATAGGGGTCTAGTTATGCACACAAACACACATTACAGGGGTGTTACCTCTTCCCTATGCTATCCAAAAGGCTTAACAATATTTTTTTGGCTGCAGCTACACTTAAAAAATGTCCCTGTTCCGACTTACAAATAAATTCAACTTAAGAACAAACCTACAGACCCCATCTTGTTTGTAACACGGGGACTGCCTGTAATGTGTCTAATATGTGTGTTTCCTATGATTGTCAGCTCCATCTAGTGGCCATAATGCAATATTTTAATGATTAGCATATTTCAGACTGTCTGCGTCCAGGGCTGATAACTTGCAGGTGATCGCAGCATAACAATTATATGTGAGCAGCCTCAACTATCTGATTAGATTGATCAAATAGCCTTCTATTGCTTTCAATGGGGCTGCCTCCAGTAGCGAATCATCGGGGACCCCCCCGCTGGGATTCTTGCATGGGCAGGCCAATTTGCAGGTTTGAATGTGGCCTAATAGATGTAAGCTTTCAGAACGTGTTAGATTTCTTTATAAATAATCTAAATTGCAGACACATTTTTCATATTGTAATTTAACCACCTGTAATTTGACCTACATTTTTGAAGAAATTTGATTTTTCAATTTTTTATTGGATATGTTTTATAGCAGAAAGTGAAAGATATTGGTTTTTTTTTTTCAAAATTGTTGCTCTTTTTTTGTTTATAGTACAAAAAATAAAGAAACGCAGAGGCGATCAAATACAACCAAAAGAAAGCTCTATTTGTAGGGAAAAAAGGACATACATTTTATTTGGGTACAGTGTCGCATGACTGCGCAATTGTCAATTAAAGTAACGCAGTTCCGTATTGAAAAAAATGGCCTGGTCATGAAGGGGGGGGGGGGTAAGTCTTCTGGAGGTCAAGTTTAATGGGACTTAAGCCCCGTACACACGATCAGTCGTATGGAAAATACCGCTTTCTAAGCGATCGTACGATAATCGGTTCGTTAGTACAGAGCTTTCGAGAGCTGATCATGGTAGTTCATCCAATGTTTTCCATCCGGACAAGATCGGACATGCAGGAAAGATTTTCTCGCATGATGCCCGATCCTACGATTTTAGTTTCATCAGTACAGCTGTCGTTCAAAAATGCAATACAAATGCACTACAACACATCATATCGCTTCCGATTTTTTTATTCTGACGTGCAAGAATTTTCGTGACTAAAGTAAACTCTTCCGATTCGATCTGAGATTAGCATGCGAAAAAAACGGACGATCATTTGCCCAATAATCTCATCGTGTGTACCGAGCATAACGTTTCACAACTGCTAGCCAAGTGTTTGGCTCACAGCTGCAGTACAGCCCCATTGACCGTAGGAAGAAACTTTACTTTGTAACTTTGTTTTGAAAAATTGTATCCTTCAAATCCAGATTACTTCAGATACAAATTGTAACATTTGTCTGTGTTTTGTGGCATTTGAAATGCGAAGACTAACTGATCTCATTGATAATGTTAAAGTGGTTGTAAAGGCAGAAGGTTTTTTTTTATCTTAAGGCATTTTTTAAAACCTTCTGTGTGCAGTAGCCCCCCTCAACCCCCCTGTCTCTTCAGAGACATTTTCCCCTGCTAAGGCTTGGTTCACACCTGTGCTGCTTGCTTCTGATCCATTTCTCCGGTGCTTTCTGCCGTCTGTTTTGCATCTTTGCACATGTGTTTTTTGATGCGTTTTGCGTTTGTTATGCTTTTATTTTTGCCCAAGAAATTGTGGCAAGTTATCCTTGCTATCTGGAATTAATAGTATATAACAAAAAAATTCCAGTATATATCCCATAGTTTGTAGACACTAACTTTTGCGCAACCCACTTAATATACGCTTATTTGGATTTTTTTTTTACCAAAAATATGTAGCAGAATACATATTATGAAAAAATTAGATTTTTTATTGGATATGTCTTAAAGTAGAAAGTAAAAAATATTGGGGTTTTTTTTTTCAAAATTGTAGCTCTTTTTTTGTTTGTAGCTCAAAACAGAAAAAAACGCAGAGGTGATCAAATATCACCAAAAGAAAGCTCTATGTGTGGGAAAAAATTACATCAACTGTATTTGTGTACAACGTTACACGACTGCGCAAATGTCAGTTAACCAGTTGCTGACCGCCCAGCATCATATTGCGGCGGCAGGTTGGCACTGCTGCGCGAATCACGTCGCTCTCATGCCTGCTGCACGCTGCGTCAGCGTGCCCACGGGTCGGGCGGACTCGATGTCCACCGGCAACCCGCAATTGCCTGTTACAGAGGCAGGACAGAGATCTGCCAATGTAAACATGGCGGATCTCCGTTCTGTCAGGGGACATATGACAGATCTACTGTTCCCAGTAATCGGGAACAGTTAGATCTGCCATGCCCCGGCCAGTCCAGCCTCCACACAGTGGGAACGCACTTAACCCCTTGATCGATCCCTACAGGTTAACCCTTCCCTGCCAATGACATTTACACAGTAATCAGTGGCTATTATTAGCTCTGATCTCTGTATAAATGTCATTGGTCCCAAAAAAGTGTCAAAAGTGTCAGATCTGTCCACCGCAATATCGCAGTCCCGATAAAAATCGCAGATCGCCGCCATTACTAGTAAATTTACCACAAATATGTAGAATACATATCGGCCTAAACTGATGAACAAATTTGTTTGTTTGTTTTTTTTTGGATATTTATTATAGCAAAAAGTAAAAAAAATATTTTTTTTTCTTCAAAATTGTCACTCTTTTTTTGTTCATAGAGCAAAAAAAAAAAAAAAAAACGCAGAGGTGATAAAATATCACCAAAAGAAAGCTCTATTTGTGGGAAAAAAAGGACGTCAATTATGTTTGGGTACAACATCGCACGACGCGCAATTTTCAGTTAAAGTAACGCAGTGCCGAAATTGCAAAACGTGCTCTGGTCAGCAAGGGGGCAAATCCTTCCGGAGCTGAAGTGGTTAAAGTAACACAGTGCCGTATTGCAAAAAAATGGTCTGGTTATAAAGGATGATAAACCTTCCGGAGGTCAAGTGGTTAAGCCAAGTTATATATGGCAGCTCGTTCACGTGGAGCTGGCTGTCCATGCACCCCAACCTATAATAAACTAGTATCTGCATAAGGCCCCTTTCACACTGAGGCGCTTTCCTAGCATTTTTGTGCTAAAAATAGCGCTTTCAAAACTCTTCTAAAATGCTGCCCATTAATTCCAATGTACCTATTCACACTGGGCGTCGCGCTGGTGCTGCTTTTAAAAAAGTCCTGCAAGCATGATTTTTTGGGCTTATTCTGAGCGCTAAAAATAGTGCATTAAAAATGCCCATATACATTCAAATGAATGTAAAGCGCTTTAAAAGCGCATTAACAGCGCGTTAAAAGCGCCAGCAAAACGCCCAGAGGTTGTAGAAAGGTAAAAATACCAGGAAGCAAACAGGATGTAATGTAGGGGAATGTGCTATTTATTTAATGCTGGCTCTTCAAAAGCACTTCAAAAGCGCTTGAAAAACACCTGGGCCTTAGCGCTAATTATAGCGCTAACGCATGAAAAACGCGGCAAAAACGCAGTAATAAAGCTTGATGTTTTCCACACGTTTTTCAAATGCCTCAGTGTGAAAGTAGCCTTACTTTTCAAATCACTGTGCACTGCAACACACAGAGCATTCCGCTTCTACAGCACAATTGTATGTATGTTGGGGTTCACTTAAAGCGGAACTAATCCCATTGATTTAACAGTTTCACAAACCGGTTACATACCAGCACATGCCAGGAATGTAACTGTCACATTGATTGTGCTGCCAGCCAAACTGTCAAAGCATCAAATGGCTGGTGTCATCATTGATCACATGTGCAGCACCATGGCAGTTGAAGAATAAACAGAGGCTAAGATGGCACCTTGCTTGCCTGAAAAGGATAGGAGGTTTAGTACCTCTTTAGCCCATTTCACACTGAGGCGGTTTTTAGGCATTTTAGCGCTAGAAATAGCCTGAAAACCATCTAAAAATTCCTGCCCATGCTTGGGGTGGTGCAATTGTGGGACGTTCACAGAACTCCTTCAAGCAGCATCTTTGGGGCATTGCCGGAGCTGTGTATACACTGCTCCTCCACCGCCCTGCCCATTGAAATGAATGGGCATTGCTGCTGAAGCGCCAGCACAGCGCTTCGGCAGAGGTACTAACTGGCACTTTTAGCCCCTTTTTAACCCCCTCTGGGGGTTAAAAGTGCCGTGCTACCGAGTCAAAAGCGGCACTCCGGTAAAGCACCGCTAAAACGAGCGCCGCTTTACAGCGGCCGTGGTGCACAGGATTGCACTGGGAAAGTGGCCTTAATGAGCTCTCCATGCAGATATACTGCGGCAGGGTGGGCTTTCTGCGCAAAATCACATACAGGTACATGATTTCGTGCACAAGGTCTGGGGCGCACGTTTGCGTCGCCGGCGACCCGTTCGCGCTGTGATTGGACACAGCGGGCGCCAATCAATCAATCATTCTGAGGGGAGGCAGAATGGCGGTCTGCCTATGTAAACAAGGCAGACCACCGTCCTGCCAGAGGGGAAAATGGAGATCTTGTGTTTCTGCAAAGCAGAAACACAGATCTCTGTTTCCCCTAGTCATCCCCCACAGTTAGAAAGCACTCATATAGGGAGCACGTTTGACCCTGATGTTAACCCCTTCCCTGCCAGTCCCATTTGCAGAGAGGCAGTACATTTTTTTTTTTTTAGCACTGATCACTGTACAGTATTGGTGTCACTGGTCCCCAAAAAGTGTCACTTAGTGTCAGATCTGTCCGCCGCAATGTCGCAGCTCCTCTAAAAATCACTGATCACCGCCATTACTAGTAACAATAAATAAATAAATAAAAATTCTATAAATATATCCCATAGTTTGTAGACACTATAACTTTTATAGTTTTTCAAACAAATCAGTATACGTTTACTGGGATTTTTTTTTTACCAAAAATATGTAGGCAATACATATTGGCCTAAACTGAGGAAGAAATTTGATTTTTTTACATTTTTTTATTGGGTGTGTTTTATAGCAGAAAGTAAAAAATATAGTTTTTTTTTTTCAAAATGAGGGGGAGCGACGTACAGCTATGGCAATGCGTGGGAACGAGCCGACCTGCCGCCATAAAACGACAGCGGCTGGTCAGCAAGTGGTTAAAATCCAGTAATACACTGACTCACCCTGCTCTGCACATGCTCAGTTGCTCTCAATTTTTAGGAACTGACAAGTTTGTAGAGGCCGATCTGTTGACAGCATGAAAGGGGTATTAAACCCTCCTATCCTTTACAGCCAAGGACGCTGCTTCTGTTTGATCTGCAACTGGCATGGTGATGCACATGCGATCAGTTATGATACCAGCTGTTTGGTGGTTTGACAGTTTGGTTGAGGACACAATCAAATGTGACAGTTAACAATCCTGGCATTCCAGGAATGTAACTGTTTTTTGAAACCGTTAAATTAATGGGTTTAGCTCCACTTTATTATTTACTGCTGTTAGGGGGCTCTGAGCTTCAGCAAAATGGCAGCCACCGGCAAGCAGAAACAGGAACAATGCTGGAGGCGATTTACAGCACACCCTATTTTTGGTAGCATAATTATTAACCACTTAAGGACAGGAAGGATTTCCCATGTTATGACCAGAGCATTTTTTGCGACTCGGCACTATGTCACTTTAACTGACAATTGCGCGGTTGTGCAACGGTGTACCAAAACTAAATTTGCACCCTTTTTTCCCACAAATAGAGCTTTCTTTTGGTGGTATTTGATCACCTCTGCATCATTTCTGATCGCCACTATAAACAAAAAAACAGCGTCAATTTTGCAAAAAAAAAAAAAAAAATACAAATCCAAAAAATATATATAAAAAATTATAAAACAACAAATTTATTCATCGCTTTTGGCCAATTTATATTCTTCCTCATATTTTTTGGGAAAAAAAATGCAATCAGCGTTTTTTACTAGTATTGGAGGCGAACTGCGATTTTTATCTGGATTGCAATAATGCAGCGGACATGTCGGACATTTTTGACACTTTTTTGGGACCAATGGTGTTTATACAGTGATCAGACATTTAAATATCCACTAATTACTGTGTAAAAGTCATTGGCAAAGAAGGGGTTAACCTGCAGGGGGAGATCTAGGGGTCAACTGTGTTCCCCAGGCGTGTTCTAACTGTGAGGGGGCTGGGTTGTCAGGGGCATAAAAGGTCTAACTGATCCCAGTGACAGAGATCAGTAGATCTCTGACATGCTGCCTAACAGAGTGTTTTTCTTCTCTGTCAGGCAATCGTGGCTTGCCGGTGGAGATCGAGTCCGCCTGAGCCGCGGCCACACTTCTGCAGAGTTCAGTCCGGCGGCACGCTCCCACCCGCTACAGCGCACATGCGAGCCGTCATTTATAGACGACGATTCGTGGGATGCTGCCACAGTGAAGCAGTATATGTACACAAGCCGGTCGGGAACCGGTTAATCTGGAATGTATGTTCCTTGCTAAAGAGCATTATTTTTTTATCAAGTTGTTATAGGTAAAGTTCCATTTTCAGATTTACTGCTGCTCATGGGCTCTGGGCTTCAGCAAAATGGCAGCCTCTGGCAAGAAGAAACAGTAAAAATGCTGGAGGCAATATACAGCACACACTCATTTTGGTAGCATAATTATTAATGTGGAAAGTATGTTACTTGCCAAGGAATATTCTTTTTATCAAGCTGTTATGGGTAAAGTTCTGCTTTAACCACTTCCCACCCGCCATATAGCAAAATGACAGGCGGAAAATGGTTCTGTTATCCTGACTGGGCATCATATGACGTCCAGTAGGATAATCTGCGACTGAGCGCCCGCGGGGGCACGCAGCGCAGCGATCAGTGGTAGGGTGTGTCATTCTGACACACCGCATCTCCGATCTAGGTAAAGAGCCTCTGATGTAGGCTGCTCTCCTGACGGGGGGGGGGGGGGGCTGTACTGATAATCAGTACATTGATTGTCAGTGCAGAACCATCGAGGATGCCCACCCATGACCACCAGGGATGCCCACCCATGACCACCAGGTAAGCCCACCAGGGATGCCAATCAGTGCCCATTAAGGATGGCACCCTGTACCCATCAGTGATGCCTGCCAGTGCCTCCTGATCAGTGCTGCCTATCAGTACCATCTATCAGTGCCCCACCAGTGTCGCCTATAAGTGCCCATCATTGCCACCTATGAGTGCCCATCAGTGCCACCTATGAGTGCTCATCAGTGCTGCTTATCAGTGCTGCCTATCAGTGCCCATCAGGACTGCATATAAGTGCCTCATTGGTGCCACCTCATCAGTGCCAATCAGTACTGCCTCATCAGTGCCCATCAGTGCAGCCTAATAAGTGAAGGAGGAAAATTACATTTTTACAAAGTTTTGTAACAAAAACAAAGAAAAAATGTTTGTTTTTTTTTTAACATTTTCAGTATTTTTTTTATTTGTAGCGCAAAAAATAAAAACCCCAGTGGTGATCAAATACCACCAAAAGAAATCTCTATTTGTGGGGAAACAATGATAAAAATGTCATTTGGGCACAGTGTATAAGTAGTTAAGTATAACTGAAAAAATCATATTTTATTTTTTGTTAGAGTGGAGATGGACTAGAAAACCCCTGTCAGTTTTTATTGCTGTCTGTGCCCCTGCTGGGAAGGCTCGCCCCCTCTATTTGTCCTGTTTATCACTGAAAGGGAAAGTGAAAGAAAATGCCATCTTTAGTGATCACCAGAACAGTAAATGGTGTCTCACATCTGCTGTATGTGGTGTGTTTTTGTTGCATTGCGTTTTAGTTGTCTTTTTCAGGCGTTAGCACACCACACCTAAAATGCACAGATGTCAATGGGGGCTTATAGAGGGGATATCTGCCAATGGGGACTCTGGAGACTACCAGGGATTTCCTCACTTTGGAGGGATTTCCTCTCACTTCCTGTTTTGATTGTGGAACAGGAAGCGAAGGGGAATCTCCTCAATGGGACACAGATGGCAAAATCAAACCTAGCAGGGGTTCTAACCCGTTTTGCCTTTAGCTGCGCCTCGACAGTGAATGTTAATGCACCTTTATATACTTACAGGGCTTGTTTATTTATGCTGCCTTCTGAAAAGTGATCAGTGGTGGATCGGTTTTTAGAGGGTGCTTGATAGGTGGCGAGGAGGTGTTGTGTCACCGAATCTCCGCCAGGTTCAGTTCTGAAATGCCTGTCCACCGTGTGCGGCAGTTGCAGCGTGGCCCCATTCACTTGAGCTGGCTGCATGTGGTGGGCGCTAACGCCCGATGGACACAACAGTGGACCACTTGTGCTGCTTTTCTAGCCTAAGGGGAGAGGCTGGCACTGCCATGGTGCATTATCACACTTTATGGTTTATGCAAGAATGGGCACTGTGACTCTAACATTCACCAAGCATTCACTTATGGTGAATCATCCAGGTGCATGTGTATTTAATGACAGACATTGATTCACCAGCACTGAGTGTTTTGAGAATGTCATAGTCTCTGTGGAAGAAATGAAAGTTCCACTTCTCCATTCAGTATCAATGTGTTTTATTATGAACAGCTCAGTGTGAGGCCTGGAGTGCCTCCCTCAGTGTACACAGCGGGTTGGCCGCCCCCCTCGTACACCGACATTGGCGCACTCAGAGTTGCAGCTTTGTTTTGGTTTGTCCCCCGTGCAGGTTTCCGTCCCGCCCACCCCTCCTCCCCGGCTTTTGGTACGGCCCCTCTCTCAGCGGCGGACGCGCATGCGCACAGAGCCAAGCACTTGCTAACGGAGTCATTCTAGCAGGGCTATTCCCTGGCAGAAATGGCGGCGAGTCAGACGGCGGCGGTGGCCGTTGTGGGGGTCCCCGGTGGACAGGGAGGAGGTGGTCCGGGCCCGGGAGGGGCGGTGCCCGGTGCGGGGGTACTGCTGGGCACGGCGGGCGGTATGTTCCCGGGGGCAGTAACTGGGGTGCCCAGCTTCCCCCATGGACCACACTGGAGCACGGGAACCATTCACCAGAACACGGCGAGGAGCCTGGACCGGGCCCTGGAGGAGGCGCTCACCTCCGGCATCCTCAACCTGAGCGGGAGGAAGCTGAGGGACTTCCCTGGCAGCGGATACGATCTGACCGACACCACACAAGCAGGTGCGGCCATTGTCAGTGACCCTCCGAGCGATCCGGGCTCACCATTGTCCTACACCAACCCTCCATCATTATTATACTTCTGTCATCCCTCCATCATCATCCTTCTGTCATCCCTCCATCATCATCCTTCTGTCATCTCTCCATCATCACCATCCTTCTGTCATCCCTCCATCATCATCATCCTTCTGTCATCCCTCCATCACCATCCTTCTATCATCTCTCCATCATCATCCTTCTGTCATCTCTCCATCACCATCCTTCTGTCATCTCTCCATCACCATCCTTCTGTCATCTCTCCATCATCATCCTTCTGTCACCCCTCCACCATCATCCTTCTGTCATCCCTCCATCACCATCCTTCTGTCATCCCTCCATCATCATCCTTCTGTCATCTCTCCATCACCATCCTTCTGTCATCCCTCCATCATCATCCTTCTGTCATCTCTCCATCACCATCCTTCTGTCATCTCTCCATCATCATCCTTCTGTCACCCCTCCACCATCATCCTTCTGTCATCCCTCCATCACCATCCTTCTGTCATCCCTCCACCATCATCCTTCTGTCATCTCTCCATCACCATCCTTCTGTCATCTCTTCATCACCATCCTTCTGTCATCTCTCCATCACCATCCTTCTGTCATCTCTCCATCACCATCCTTCTGCCATCCCTCCATCACCATCCTTCTGTCATCTCTCCATCACCATCCTTCTGTCACCTCTCCATCACCATCCTTCTGTCACCTCTCCATCACCATCCTTTTGTCATCTCTCCATCACCATCCTTCTGTCATCTCTCCATCACCATCCTTCTGTCATCTCTCCATCACCATCCTTCTGTCATCTCTCCATCACCATCCTTCTGTCATTTCTCCATCACCATCCTTCTGTCATTTCTCCATCACCATCCTTCTGTCATTTCTCCATCACCATCATCCTTCTATCATCTCTCCATCATCATCCTTCTATCATCTCTCCATCATCATCATCATCCTTCTATCATCTCTCCATCATCATCATCATCCTTCTATCATCTCTCCATCATCATCATCCACTACTACTACCTCTCTACTATCTTCCTACTACTACTACTA
>BLSH010151141.1:783655-804025 GCA_018402905.1 Glandirana rugosa | reverse complement strand
ATCATCTCTCCATCATCATCATCCGTCTATCATCTCTCCATCATCATCCTTTTATCTTCTCTCCATCACTATCCTTCTGCTATCTCTCCATCATAACTCCCATCATCATCATTCTATCATCCCTCCATCAAAGCTCCCATTATTCTTCTATCATCTCTCCATCGTATCTCCCATCATCCTTCTATCATCTCTCCATCATTATCCTTCTATCATCCCTCCATCATAACTCCCATCATGATCCTTCTGTCACTTCTCCATCATAACGCCATTCATTCTTATATCATCTCTCCATCATCATCCTTCTATCATCTCCATCATCATCCTTCTATCATCTCCATCATCATCCTTCTATCATCTCTCCATCACCATCCTTCTATCATCTCTCCATCACCATCCTTCTATCATCTCTCCATCGTCATCCTTTTATCATCTCTCCATCACTATCCTTCTGCTATCTCTCCATCATAACTCCCATCATAATCATTCTATCATCCCTCCATCAAAGCTCCCATTATTCTTCTATCATCTCTCCCTCGTATCTCCCATCATCCTTCTATCATTTCTCCATCATTATCCTTCTATCATCCCTCCATCATAACTCCCATCATTATCCTTCTATCATCTCTCCAGCATGATCCTTCTGTCACTTCTCCATCATAACTCCATTCATTCTTATATCATCTCCATCATCATCCTTCTATCATCTCCATCATCATCCTTCTATCATCTCCATCACCATCCTTCTGCCATCTCTCCATCACCATCCTTCTGTCATCTCTCCATCACCATCCTTCTGTCATCTCTCCATCACCATCCTTCTGTCATCTCTCCATCACCATCCTTCTGTCATCTCTCCATCGCCATCCTTCTGTCATCTCTCCATCATTATCCTTCTGTCATCTCTCCATCATTATCCTTCTTTCATCTCTCCATCATTATCCTTCTATCATCTCTCCATCATCATCCTTCTATCATCTCTCCATCATCGTCCTTCTATCATCTCTCCATCATCGTCCTTCTATCATCTCTCCATCATCGTCCTTCTATCATCTCTCCATCATCGTCCTTCTATCATCTCTCCATCATCGTCCTTCTATCATCTCTCCATCATCATCCTTCTATCATCTCTCCATCATTATCCTTCTATCATCACTCCATCATTATCCTTCTATCATCTCTCCATCATTATCCTTCTATCATCTCTCCATCATTATCCTTCTGTCATCTCTCCATCATTATCCTTCTGTCATCTCTCCATCATTATCCTTCTGTCATCTCTCCATCATTATCCTTCTGTCATCTCTCCATCATTATCCTTCTGTCATCTCTCCATCATTATCCTTCTGCCATCCCTCCATCAGTATCCTTCTTTCATCCTTCCATCATTATCCTTCTATCATCCTTCCATCATTATCCTTCTATCATCCCTCTATCATAACTCCCATCATTATCCTTCTATCATCTCTCCATCATTATCCTTCTGTCACTTCTCCATCATAACTCCATTCATTCTTCTAGCATCTCTCCATCATCATCCTTCTATCATTTCTCCACTATCATCCTTCTCTCATCCTCCACAATCATCCGTCTGTCATCCCTCCACCATCATCCTTCTGTCATCCCTCCATCATCATCCTTCTGTCATCCCTCCACCATCATCCTTCTGTCATCCCTCCACCATCATCCTTCTATCATCCCTCCACCATCATCCTTCTGTCATCCCTCCACCATCATCCTTCTGTCACCCCTCCACCATCATCCTTCTGTCATCCCTCCAACCTCTGACATTGGCCACGTTTTCTTTGGCATCCCTCCAGCACCCCTCCTACATCCTTTCAACTTTTTCTCCAGCATCCCTCCTACCACTTTCCAACCTTTCTTTCAACTAACCCCAGCACCCCTCCAGCATCTTTCTATCATCCCTTCCCACCTTCTTTGGACATCCTTCCAACCTCCAGCATCACGTCAACATTCTTCTAACCAAGCATTCTCACCTGCTCAGCCTATCAGGGAAGGGCCTGAACCTGTGCAGGGGCGTTAGGTCAGGATCCCTGGGTCATCTCCTCCAAACTCTGTGTTCAGTGTCCTCCCTACTACTCCACAGATCTGTCTTATTTTATAGCTCTTTATTACATACAGGACTTTAAAGCCCCTTGCACACTGCAGTGTCCAGTTACTATATATGAATCTCTGTGTTCTGGTACACCCAAGAAGCACCCGTGTTGCTGCACTGAGTAGTAGTGGGTTTAGGGCCCTATGGGCTCAGGGACAAATGTGCATTCAGCTCTGTCCAGCCATAGCCTGCTGTAGACTTTGACAGGGGGGGCTGGGCGCTGTACATGGGGTCTAAAGGAAACCTGTCACCTGACCTATAAAGGTAAACAACCCCCATAGTGCTGTAGGCACAGTCCAGTAATATACACCCAACTGTTGTGGTCTTTACTTGCACTAGAATGTGCTAACAAGGCCCCATGATAAACCTGAGCATTGTGTGTTGGGGTGCCATTCAGAATGAAGCACTCACCAGAATGGTGTCAGGATTTTTGGTCCTATTTCTGACTCAATCTACCACAATGCATGGAGTGCATATTACTGTGTGTTGTGATGTGCTTTGGAAGTGTTTTGGGTTAATGTGTGTGGTGTCATTAACAATAAGGGGCATGGCAACATGCTAACACATGCATTCTGCAACAAAAGGGAGAGGTCTGAATAGGCCCTAGGCTCCAATTAGTCTTGTCATTTAATGGTATTCTTATAGTCCTGGTGGGCAGCTTGTTGCCCTTTGGTACTTTTTTGGCTCACAGACCCCAGCAATCAGTATTGGGGGGCATTTATTTGTAAAAGATCTGTAATGGCAGTGATCTGTTGCATGTTGTTAATCTCTGTTATCTACAACATGTATGTCTACAGTCTTCTCTAGAATTGCATACTCTGAATATTATGTTTGGCCCCTGGGTGATGTCCAAGGTTCCAGCAAAGGTCTGTTGTATCTCATAAATTGGCCACCTCTGGCCTAGACTATGTGTTAGTCACTTTCAGATAGGGGATCTGCATGGTGTCTTTGGTGGTGTAGGGTGCAGAGCAAACTGAGATGACAATATTAGTAATTAGATGGGGCACTGGCGAATGCAGTCTGTGTAATGAGTATTTTAATCACTGGTGGAATCCCATGAGCCATAGTATTTTCCCAACAGGGGCCCGGGGCAGCAGGGGAAGCTGTCCCCGCCAAGTGAAGAGGGTGATTATTGCTAGTGGCTATACCAGCCACTAGCTATAATAATAATGTAAAATCCAGCAGGCTGGTTGTACCAAAGTTGATCGAGCAATCAACTTGGTACATTCAGCCTGCCCATACACGGTTTGAATATTGGCTGGTTTCTGGCAGAGATTCAAACTATCTATGGCCGGCTTATGAACTATAGAAAATTTCCATCGTATAACTAAAATTTGTGAAGTCATGCTATTCCTCTGTGAAGCACCATCTTACTGGACTGGAGTCCTGTCTCTGTTGTCTTTATTGGTGCCTCTCCAATGTCAGACATTGATAAGGAGGTGAAGTGGTTTACTCCAGTGTAGGCAAACAAGGAAATAATGCAGAATTTGCAGGTCATGCAGGAAATGTCAAAGCTGACATGGATAGAGGAAACACATGAGTGACTGATGGACTAGAGGTTTAGCATAGTGGAACAGCAAAGTGCAATCTTTTCCTCGGGGTGAGTAATATTTATATTATCAACATTATCTATCAGTTTCCATGTGCTGCTGCTCCGTTGTCTTGCTTTTGTTTACACAGCAGTAACATTTCTTATGATCATTGGCATATAATCATTTCAGCATGTCCCTGTATAGTGACCACTATAAAAATCATTGCGTAGGTATGCCATTGAATGTCTTACCAAAATTGCCTGTGTAATATAAACCTGTCAGCAGATTTCAATGTTTACTAATAGGTGGTCTGCCCAAGGGTAGATATTGCTAGATAACTTCTGTTACCTTTGTTATCCAACCCTCTATCCTGTGTGGCTTTATAGAACTAGTTCCACTTTGCTATCCAGGCCTAACCCTCCCCAGAGGCCACGCGCCTGCACCAAGTGTGCCTCATTGGCCAGTGTAGACATTCACTGGACAGCAGTTTTGTAGTTAAAGCTCAACTCTAGTAATTCTCTTTTAAACATATGTTGGTCTATCTTGTTACATATAATCCTTCATATCCAGAGGGCATCTGGGGATGCAGAAATTCAATGTAGTAGCCTGTGCTTTTTTCAGTGAATGCAAGGTGTTCTCTGATTGGATGTGAAGAAATGTGCAAGTCTATACTGTTCGTATGAGAGCGAACAGTTATCTTAAAGGGGTAACTCAGATCTGTCATGTTAGTAAAGATTGGGCTGTGCATGGCTGTTTTTTTGCAAATCTACTAATGATGCAGACAGTTCATACATTACTTTGAAAGAGGTGTACAGTAGGCAATGCATAGCTTCAGGTCACGGGGCTGCAGCCTAATGAAAAATCTCTTGTAGCCAGACTTTGTTCCTACTCCGATGCGCTACGTTACATATTACAGTAGTAGGCCTCATGCACATGGATGCTTAGCAGCAGTAAAATACGTTGTACTTTCTGATGCCCGGAATGCCGGGTACAGTTGCCAATTTATCTGCACACTCGGGTACGATGCCTGTTCCCAAATGGGCCTCTTTCACGTCTAGGGAGAAGTGTCGTGTGTGTACACACCGGTGCTGACCAGAGCATGGACTCATATAGCCATTCACTTGACATGGAGGCTGTACATGGCATGCTGGGTGCAGGAAATTGTCAGGGTTTTACACCTCAGCACACAGGACCTGCTAAGTGTGCCTGGGGCTGTAGTAGTGAAGTGTGATTCTCCCAATGCTACTGTGCATTTGACATAACAGCCATCTTTTAAGATTAATCTGTTCTGTGTATGCTGGTTATTTTACACATCAGTGTTGGCTCAATTATTATTGTAGTTAGTTTAGTTTATGATCAGACACGAAGATAGCACTATGGCCCCTTTCACCCTTGTGCGACTTGGGACTGCAAAGACGCATGACAAGTCGTGATTTCCAATGAGTAGCATTCATATCTGTGCGACCCCCCAAGTCATAGAGACATCAAAGTAGTCCCTGCACTACTTTGCTCCAACGTTGATGCAATTTGAGGTCCATAGACCTCAAGATTACACAGGCATTGCTTAACCACTTCCCACCTGGCCTATAGCAGAATGACGGCTGGGCGGTGATTACGGTATCCTGACTGGACGTCATATGATGTCCATCAGGATAAGCTGCGGTTCCGAGCCCGTGGGGGCACACAGCGTGACGATTGGTGGTGTGGTGTGTCACTCTGATGCACCTCAACTCTGATCGTGGTAAAGAGCCACTGACGGAGACTCTTTACTACGTGATCAGCTGTGACCAATCAGTGCTGATCACAGCATAAACTGCTTTCCTCGGTTCGCGCTGACAGGGAGAGGCGATCGGTGGCTCTCCTGTCGGGGGGGGGAGGAGGGTATGCGCTGATAATCGGCGCATTGATTATCCGCTCAGTCCCCATCAGAGGTGTCAATCCCTGTCCATCAGCTGCCAGTCAGTGCCCATCAGTAATGCCTGTTAGTGCCCCACAGATGCCAATCAGTGCCCATCAACAATGACTATCAGTACCTCATTAGCAGTGCTGCCCATAAGTGCTGCATGTCAGTGCTTCCTATTGGTGCCCATCAATTCTACATATTAGAGCCTCCTCATCAGTGCCCGTCAGTGAAGGAGAAAACAAAATTTTATAACGGAAACTAAGAAAAAAAAAATTCTTTCAAAAATTTTGGTCTTTTTTTAGTTTACCAAAAAATAAAAACCCCAATGGTAATCAAAATAAAGCTCTATTTGTGGGAGGAAAATTATAAAACTTTAGTGTCAGTACTTTGTTGCATGGCCACGCAATTGTCATTCAAAGTATGAGAGCACTGAAAATTGTCCGGGGGGGGGGGGGGGGTGAAGTGCCCAGTATTGAAGTGGTTAAAGTCACATCAAAAGCGCAGCAAATTTTGCAGCAAAATTGTGTGATTTTCAGCTCGCACAAGTGTAAAAGGGGCCTAAGACTTGTCAAGAATAATATTCTGCCTAGTGTCTGCCTTTACCAGTCATTCCTTGTATGGTGACCTAATGGTTCCTTGTTAGCTCAGAATTCTAATAATTAGTCTATGATTTTTTAATGCACATACAGGTCTCTTTCTACTCCCCAAGGTACCTCTGCTTCGTGTCCACAGGCATTCTGCTTATTCAGGGAATCCCCCTCCTCCTTATCCCACTCAGGGAATTAATTTGTTTCAAGTATTCTCTCTTCAGTCCTGATATGTTATATTGTTTCATTTTGCCCTCTTGAATGTTGCTAGCCACTTCCTGCTGGTTCCTTGTTGGAAAAGCATATACATTTCTTGCCAAAGGGCATTAGCCTTGTTTTGTGCCTGTTTCTCACATTCAGTCATGCTCTCTAGCTGGAGAATTGCTCATCTGTGTTTTGTGTGCATGGTGCTTTTAAGAACCTCTGTTTTTTTTATAAATGTAGGTAGTATGTCCAAGGTACTGTCTTAATTTACAACAAATGCAGGTGGTCTGCCCTTGCAGGACCCTTGTGTTATTGTAAGGTAATTGTCTTATGCTTGCTATGGGTCGAGAACATCTACAAGTATAATTGCTCCAATATTTTTTCATGTATTTTTTATTGCATTTGCAGTGTGTGTGCAAGTACTGTGTTCCATTATATTGCTATAATTGCATATTTCCCTGGCCTGTCCCAAGGAAGTCGTCTGCTTAGCCATATCACAATTAACTTAACATGAAACATGCTGATTTAAGTTTTCAAAAGCAGAAGTGGAAGTAAAGGCAAAAAAATAAAAAATGTGAACCACAGGCAGGCTGTTTATTGCAGAAGAGACTAGATACTTACCTGCTTGTTTACCATCCTCTGCGGAATGTACACTGTGCCTGTCTGTGGGGATAAATAGCTACTTTGCATGCGCAGTAGTGACATTATCCAGCACCAGCCAATCGAGATGGCCAAAGAGCAGCGCCTGTAAGAAGCTGGGTAGATGCCTGCAAGGGACCATATGGCCATTGGAGCATAGGTAAGTATATTGGTTTTCAGTTATACTTTAAATTCGAAGCGTGCCTTGAATAAGAACACCTATGTTAGCTTTCAGCAGGACAGTCAAAACATAAAATGGTTTTAGAGCTGATCACTTGCAGTACCATAGCCATTGCAGATCAAGCAGAGGATAAGATGGCAGCTTCCTTGGCTGCAAAGCATAAGAGGGTTGGTTCCACTTTTAGCATGCATATAGTGGTGCTCAGGGAAACTTTTCTCTTCTTTATAACTTCCAAGCAGTTATCCTGTGGGATTCCAACTATATAATGTGCATGTATACAGGATTTTTTCTAAAATAAAGTGGAATATCCCATAGCAAAGTCATGTTTAACTCTTGCTCATCTGACACTTGGGTAAAATCAAATTGGCTAATAAGGATTATCAGTCTCAGTGTACACCCCTGGCTGCTGTAAGTAGAAAGGACTGCCGACCACATAGGAAACATATGTCATAGATGCACTGGAGTCCAATCTACACTGTCTCCTGTGGCGACCAGCTAAACTGCACCACCACTTCACAAATCAGAAGGGGTGCAAACTGTCTTTCCTCTCTTACAGGGAGTTTGTTCATATCTGACCCAAATAATTTTAACTGCTCTGCAAAGCTGACAGAGAAATGTAGACCTTACATTTACTAAGACCCCTTTCACACTGGGTCATTGTTCAGGTGCTGCGGTGCTAAAAATAGCGCCTGTACAGCGCTTGAACCCCCCCCCCCAATTCTCCCCAGTGTGAAAGCCCGAGTGCTTTCACACTGGGGCAGTATGCTTGCAGGATGAGAAGAAAAGTCCTGCAAGTAGCATCTTTGGGGCGGTGCGCTGAGTGGTGTATACACCGCCCCCTCCATTGAAATCAATGGACGGTGCTCCCGATGTGGCTTTACACCGCCTCGGAAGCGCCAAGCGGGGGCAATTCTAACCCCTTGTTAGCCCCTTCTTGGGGGTTAAAAGCGCCCCGCTCCCAACTGCATAGCGGCACCATAGCATCACTTTAATAGCGATAAATGTGCTGCTTTACCGCTACCGCCCCTTCCTGCCCCACTGTGAAAGTGCCCTAAAGGCAAATAGACTGAGCACTTTGCAACAGGGCGGATTTGATTTAAATCACTAGTAAAAAGGCTTGATTTTTAAATCAGAATTTTTAAAGAGCAACTGTCATCTCTGTCCCGCAGCAGCTCCTCCTCTGACCTGCTGTTGACTCAGCGACAGTCCCATTTACTTTAATGGGACAGCTGGTGATGCGGCAGTGACACAAGGTGAGGGACGTGGTGGCAGCAGGTGAGTGGATGCCCACTAACAGGCGCTGCCATGTTAGATCTGAAATGACAGGTGCTCTTTACATGTAGGGACTTATTCTTGTTGGTAATTAGAATCTTTAATATTTGCAAACAAAATGAAGGTTTCCTATTTTTAGAATAATAAGCTGTCAGGTTAGTAAAACAGCGATATCAGAACCTATTCAATCATACAGTTGTAGTGTACATAGATTTGCAAAACAATGGGATAAGGGAATATTCCTGAACTTTGATTTATCTCATGCTTACTGTGACATTGTGTGAATGCATCAATGCAGTGCATGGTATCTCAGCTTGCAGAGCTGAATGAGTTTACCAAAAATGTAAATATTACAGAATATACAGCCTCATGCTACATAACTAAGCTCCTTTTCATGCCGAACAAACTAAATTATTAATGTATCTTAAATAGAAAACTATCTTTAGATAGATTTTTACTCCAAAGGCATTTTATTAAAATACATTTTGCATTTGCAGAGTGCACAGTCTATTTGCCTTTAAGTAAATCAACCCCAATGTGTTCTTAATGCAGGGAATTTATAAGTGTCTGAGAAGACTTCTGTTTCGACTGGTGCCATGCTCCTAGCAATCGGCTTCTATCTAACATTTAAAGAGAGATCCGAGCAGCTCATTTGCCACTGGATTGCTTTCCGAATCAGCTGGAGGGAACACCCCTCCTCCTGCTGCTTGCTTCTCGGGCTTATCATTTCCACCGGCGCGCCCAAGAAACTATCCGAAGGTGCGGCTGGTTGGCCACAGAGGCACTCAGAGGCTATATTGTCTCTGATTGCCTCTATGGCCTTGGAGGACCAGAGCGACGTCATAACATCACATCCCTTCTAGGGTGGAAGTAAACATTTTCTTTTTTTTTTTTTTGTGGATCTTTTGGTTTTAAAGGTAAAGGAGAGATTTGGGGTCTTTTTGACCCCAGATCTCTCCATAAAGAGGAAGTGTTATCCTTATTTCTATTACAAGGGATGTTTACGTTCTTTGTTACAGGAATAAAAGTGATCAAAAAAAAAATTGAAGGGACAGTGAAAAAAGAAAAAAAAGAAATCCCCATCCCTCTGTGCTCGTGTGCAGAAGCAAACGCATACATAAGTTGTGCACACATGTAAACAGTGTTTGCATCACACACATGAGATATCACCGTGAACAATACAGCGAGAGCAATAATTCTAGCGATAGACCTGGTAACCTGTAAAGGTGTTTAAAGCATCGCCTATGGAGATTCTTAATGCGGTTGTCTACCCTGTTAAAAAAACAAAAAACAAAAAAAGAACAAACCTGCAAGACAATAGTATAATCATACTAGCTCATTATGAAATACTCACCCTGAAACGAAGCTCTGACCGGGCTGTTCGGTCCCCTCTGAGGGAGCGGACATCTTCCCTCAGATCTTGTTTCCGGGTACGCGGCTCCGGCGATGTGACTGGCCGGAGCCGCAAGACGTCACTCCCACGCATGCGTGCGGGAGCCTGTCTTTCTGGCAATCTCCGGCACTTTATGCTGGGCCTTTGCCTGGGCACCACAGCACATGCGCCGGGACATACACGGCGCATGCGCAGTGAGGCCGCAGCTGCTTGGAGAGGCAATATCTCCTAAACCATACAGGTTTAGGAGATATTCATTTTAACTACAGGTAAGCCTTATAGGCTTACCTGTAGGTAAAAGTGCCCCCAAAGGTTAGACAACCGCTTTAAGTATTGTAGTTTGTTGCCATTCCACGTAACATCATCTTTCATATTCTACAGAAAATCGGGGTATATATTGTGTTTTGCTTTTTTTAAAATTAAAGTGTATTTTTTTTCAAAAAAAAAAAAAAATGTGTTTGAGAAATGCTTAGCAAAAAGTACTGATATAAACTTGTAAACAAAAAGTGTCAGGAAAGGATTGGTCTTCTTGTGGTTAAAATGTAAGCAGTGCAAGTGCCTGAATTTGACCTTGTATCAGCCTCCTCCAGGCCCTGTACAGTGGCAGCAAAATAAGCCAGTTGTGCTAGAGTGCTGTGGAGTGGAGTGAAACATGCTGTGGAGGAGATACCAGAGCGATTGAGATGAGCTCATCAGTGTACCTTTTTCTACTTCACTCACAGGCTGGGGGAGGGACAAGACCTTGTTCACACTTGTGCATTGCTGCAATGCAAGATTAAGGCCTCATACACACGGACGTTTCTTAAAAAATAAACAAAACGTCGGGCCCGACGTCAAAGAAAAAAAATTGTCGTTTTTCTGCGTTATGCATTGGCGTTAGTGAGAGTCGGCATCAATAGGCGTTTTTTTAAAAAAATCATCCCTCTATTTTTCAACCTAAAAACGTCGGCGTCAAAAAACGCCCGTTAACGCCGGTACAATATTAGTTGGCGTTTTGTGGCGTCGGCGTCTAAAAATGCCAAAATGTTACAGCCTCAGAACGCACTGGCCATGGGTTCTAGTTTCAGCTCACTAGCGCTGACGCCATCTACAGCTCAAAAACGTTGGTGTTTTTATGGGGCCATTGACTAACATGGAGAGCTCCAAAAAACGCCAGAAAACGCCGGCGTCAAAAAACGTCCGTGTTTATGAGGCCTAAATATATATATATGTGTGTGTGTGTGTGTGTGTGTGTGTGTGTGTGTGTGTGTATATACAGTATCCCATAAGAGTGAGTACACCCCTCATATTTGTATTATATCTTTTCATGTGACAGCACTGAAGAAATTACACTTTGCTACAATGTAAAGTAGTGAGTGTACAGCTTGTATAAGTTGGTTTAACAGGACCGTCTCCGTAAACGGGCTCCATTGTGCTCAGCGGGGATCCGCTCACTGTGGGTAGACTGATCTGTGAATGCTCCGCTCTCCCCTATGGCAAATCGGATGACAACAGACCGTCTGTCCGTTGCCATCCAATCCACAGACAGATGGAAAAATAGGGTTTTCCTCCGTCAGACTTTATGGGTCTGGAGTGGATTGGAGAACGACGGGTGTCAGTGGACATGTCTCTGCTGACATCCGTCGCTCCATAGGGCTGCATGGAGTGTCCGTTCAGGTACGCCTGAAACAAACTGACAGGCGGACCTGAACGGTGTAAATTTGCTGCCCCCTCAAAATAACTCAACACACAGCCATTAATGTCTAAACCGCTGGCAACAAAATTGAGTACACCCCTAAGTGAAAATGTCCTAACTGGGCCCAAAGTGTCAATATTTTGTGTGGCCACCATTATTTTCCAGCACTGACTTAACTCTCTTGGGCATGGGGTTCACCAGAGCTTCACAGGTTACCACTGGAGTCCTCTTCCACTCTTCCATGATGACATCACGGAGCTGGTGGATGTTAGAGACCTTGCACTCCTCCACTGGAATACTGCCCTGCAGCCCAGTCTCCGAAGGGAGGGGATCATGCTCTGCTTCAGTATGTTACAGTACATGTTGCCATTCATGGTTCCCTCAATGAACTGTAGCTCCCCAGTGCCGGCAGCACTCATGCAACCCCAGACCATGACACTCCCACCACCATGTTTAATTGTAGGCAAGACACACTTGTCTTTGTACTCCTCACCTGGTTACCACCAGACACGCTTGACACCATCTGAACCAAATAAGTTTATCTTGTCTCATCAGACCACAGGACATGGTTCCAGTAAGCCATGTCCTTAGCCTACTTGCCTTCAGCAAACTGTTTGTGGGCTTTCTTGTGCATCATCTTTAGAAGAGGCTTCCTTCTGGGATGGCAGCCATGCAGACCAATTTGATGCAGTGTGCGGCGTATGGTCTGAGCACTGACAGGCTGACCCCCCCACCCCTTCAACCTCTGCAGCAATGCTGGCAGCACTCATATGTCTATTTCCCAAAGACAACCTCTGGATATGACGCTGAGCACCTGCACTAAACTTCTTTGGTTGACCATGGCGAGGCCTGTTCTGAGTGGAACCTGTCCTGTTAAACCGCTGTATGGTCTTGGCCACCGTGCTGCAGCTCACTTTCAGGGTCTTGGCAATCTTCTTATAGCCTAGGCCATCTTTATGTAGAGCAAAAATTATTTTTTTCAGATCCTCAGAGAGTACTTTGCCATGAAGTGTCATGTTGAATTTCCAGTGACCAGTATGAGAGAGTGAGAGGGATAACACCAAATTTAACACACCTGCTCCCCATTCTCACCTAAGACCTTGTAACACTAACGAGTCACATGACACCGGGGAGGGAAAATGGCTAATTGGGCCCAATTTGGACATTTTCACTTAGTGGAGTACTCACTTTTGTTGCCAGCGGTTTAGACATTAATGGCTGCATGTTGAGTTATTTTGAGGGGACAGCAAATGTACACTGTTATACAAGCTGTACACTCACTACTTTACATTGTAGCAAAGTGTCATTTCTTCAGTGTTGTCACATGAAAAGATAGAATAAAATATTTACAAAAATGTAAGGGGTGTACTGACTTTTGTGAGATACTGTGTGTGTGTGTGTGTATATATATATATATATATATATGTATACATATACATTTTTTTTTCAACATACAGGTGCCTTTTTTTCACCTGTAATGGCTTTGTGCAGTCTACATAGATGGGCATGAGGCATGAGTCTGCATGTTTTAGCCAGTAAACTCTTAGCCTAGCAGCTTTTGGTTTTGCAACCTAATCATTCCTGCATTGTTCCTTTTTGCTTGGTTGCATCACATATAGTGTGTAGGCAGGAGGTATGTTGGATATTCAGTCATCTACCCCTTCAATCCTCTGTTCTTACATCATTTCTAGCATGCTTTGGTTGTATGATAGAACTGGAACAAGGAGTTAATTTCTTTTGTAGTCCTACTTTGTAGCTAATATGCAAAGCAATGACAATTTTATCTACAGCTCCAGCACTTGACAAACGATGATCTGATAGTATGTTCTGTGTACTTGAGCACCTAATTTCACACAGCACAGTCCTGTGCAGCTCAACATGCTGGCTGCACCATTGTTCCTTTTCATTTTATTGGATTGCTGACTATCTATGAATGAATTGCTGGTGATCCAGAGAAAAAAAAAAAAAATAGAAAACAACGGAGACGCTGGTAATAAATAGGATGTGCCAAGCTTGCATTAATAAGAATTGTGGCTTGGAGCATTTCATTGTATATACTGACTGTTTATCGTTTCTAAATGTATTGTTTTGAAAATTGGTTATAATAGAACAATCCAAACATGTGGGATTGTTCTGGCCAACAGTTCTTATTTTGATTTAATGTTAAAGATCTGCTGCTCATTAAATCCAGAAAAAATATTTGCCCATGTTAATTATATATGCAGAAACAGGGCTGAGTGTCTTTCAGCGGTGGTTGCAGGATGAGCGATCATTATCCACCCCCCTTTTACAATGTTTTTCATGTTTGCTGGCCTATGAGAGGTGCTTTGTAGCTTGGGGCATGGGCTTATTTATGGTCTTTGTGATGTCTCGCTGTGGAATTTGAATGAGTTGAAATTTCTAGCACTGAACATTGTGATTTTTGCTTGTGTTCGCTGATTCAGTTTTTTTTTTTTTTAAAGACAGTATTTTTAAATATATATTCTACCTTATTGTGCTTAATTTATGCATGTAGAAAGAAAGCATTGTTGTAAAAATCATCTTATTTCAGAAATGTGCTGTTACAGTAAATGATGATCGCCTGAGAGAAAGAGCTTAATTTTTCTTCCTTTTTTTGAAAATAGACACCCACAAGACTGTAGACCAATGCAAGTGTTAGAGTATGAAGACCTATACATTTAAAGCAGAGGTCCGAGGGAAAAAAAAAAAGTAAAAGTCAGCAGCTACACATACAGTAGCTGCTGACTTTTAATAATAGGACACTTACCTGTCCTGGAGTCCAGCAATGTCTGCACTCACCGCCGATCTTCGGATCTGGGGATGGGTGCAGCCACCTCCATTGCGGGTAAGGGAACCCGGATGTGTAGCGTTACAGCTTCACGCCGGGCACCTTACTGCGCATGTGGGAGGCTCTGCCGCGCTCTGCTATTGGCCAGGCGGCCAGTAGCAGGGAGGAGGGAGCCAGGCTGCTGACATCAGCGGCCGCGGCAGCCGGCCAGAGCTCCCTGATGTGTGGAAAAGGACACCTGTCTAAAGACAGGTGTCCTCTTTCCCCTTCCCCCCCTGAAAGGTGCCAAATGTGACACCTGGGGGGGGGAATCCAACCAGCGGAAGTTCCACTTTTGGGTGGAACTCCGTTTTAACATCAAACAATATCTTTATTCTTCAAAAATAATCCATACATATCCACTACTTTTTGGCCCTGTAATCTGTTTTTCATGAAATCATTTCTTTCTGTGTTTTTCTGCCTCCTTGTAACATCTTCTGTAAGCTCCTGTTAATCTCCTTTTCTGCCTCACTTTTTGTTTGGAATGAGTAGGGCACATTGGTTGCAGTCATGTACAGTGCTCTATGCAAACTACAAATCCCAAAGTCCATAGTCTGTTTCAGAAGCGAGCAAAAGTAGCCACCCTCTAATAGGAATTCAGATCACAGCAGCAAAACAAACACATTTTGGTGGAGGCTGAGAGCAATTGAAGGTGACCTAAACTCACAGATAACTTTTTTTTTTTTTACATCGATTGTTCTAAAATATCAAGTATACTATGGCTTTTTATTTTATTTCTTAAAGCGGAGTTACCCCCAAAAGTGGAGCTTTCACTTATTTGCCCCCCCCCCCCCCCCAGTGCCACATTTGGCACCTTTCAGGGGGGAGGGGGAGACAGGGACCTGTTTTTGACAGGTCCTACTTACGGAGACGGGGCCATGGCGCCATCTCTCGGATGTTCAGCCTCACCTCCTCCTTCCTCCGCCGCACCAATTAGAAAGCACAGCGCGCTTCGCGCATTTATGCCGTAGGGAGCTGTCCGTGAAGCCGAAAGGTTTCGCTTTTGGTTTCCCTTAGTGGCAATGGCAGCAATAGCACCCGACAGCCGATCCGAAGATCGGCTGGGGTGCCGACTTTGCAGGCTCAGTGGACAGGTAAGTGTCCATGTAGATAAGTGTCTACATCCTTCTTCTTCTTTTTTTTTTTTTTTTACCTGGAGAAACTCTGCTTTAAAGTGTTTGTAAATCTAGGATTGATATATTTTTTTAAATAACAAACATATTACACTTACCTGCTCTATGCAATTGTGTTGCTCAGAGCAGCCCTGATCCTCTGCCAGTGCTCCTGGCTCCTCCCCCTTGCTGAGTGCCCCCCCCAGCAAGCCACTAGCTATGGGGGCACTCATGCATGTTTGCTCTCGAGCCCTGCTCTGAGTGTCCATTACACACCGAGCAAGGCACAGCCAACCCCCCTCACAGCATCTCCGATTCAGTGAAGAGCCGTTCTCTGCCTAAGCTGACAGCTGTTAAAGAACAGAAATCCAGGCAGCCTGCCAAGTTCTAACAACATGGCTGTTAAGTATAAACATTGTATCTTTTGGGTCTTTTATCAAAGGAATGAACTCCGATCTGTAGATGAGGTCAGTTTAACCACTTAAAGACTAAATCTTTCCTGACATTTGTTGCTTACAAGTAAAAATGTATATTTTCTGCTAGAAAATTTCTTAGAACCCCCAAACATTATATATTTTTGTTAGCAGAGACCCTAGAGAATAAAATTGCGGTTGTTGCAATATTCTATGTCACACGGTATTTACAACGCAATTTTTTTGGGAAAAAAACACTTCAATGAATTAAAAAAAAAAAACTAAACAGTAAAGTTAGCCCATTTTTTTTTGTATAATGTGAAAGATGATGTTACGCCGCGAGAATCGTGAGAGAATTGTAATCTTTATGCTAAGCAACAAAATCGTGATTCTCGTTTTAGCCAGAATCTTGCATCTGTTCTGTGTGCTGTGAGGTGGAGGAGGGGAGATGAGGCAGCTGGATCTGCTTTAGAAGAGACTCTGTATGTCCTCTGATAAAGTCCTGTGTACCATCAATTACCACTCTTTATGTGCAGCTGGGCTCCAGTATTTCGTGGTGACCAGAAACCCACCAGAGCAATGAAAAGTCACTGTGGGGGACACACATGTAGGCAGGAAGTGACTGCAAAGAGGCAACAGAAGATCAGCAGCGCTGGAAAACTTCACCCTTTTTTTTTTGTATCTCATTTAAAGTTTCACTAAGGCTTCATTTAGATGTGCAGTTGGGTGTTAAAAATGTGCAGTAGAGACATGCTTTTGCCACCCTTAGCCTGGGTTCAGACTGATGTGATCTCAGAGATCGCAGTGCGGGTGCCAATCACATGCGATCTCTCAGCAATGCGAGTTCAGCCATATACTTGTATGGCTGAACTTGCATTAGACTCGCACAAAAAAAGGTACATGTATCTTTTGTTTCCTGCACTAGAATCGCATCGCATGGGTGTTCTCACCCATGCGATCAGATTCATGTCTGAGTGCACAGTTCGCACTGCGATCTGTGAAGAAAACTGGTGGTGTCATTAACTTTGTAATGACACCCGCCAGCAGTTCGTAGAAGGCAGTGTGAACTGCCAGCGGGAGTGATGCGATGCGGGAACTGGCTCTAATCGCGCTGGTTCCCACATAGCACAAGTCTGAACCAGGGCTTAAGCTCCATTAAGCAGCAGATGAGGGTGTTTTACATGCTGCAGTCATGATGCATTCAGCATAATAAGGAGTTTCTCCCTATAACAGGTTTTTAGTGTCACTCTTTCTGGCCAGCCTATAACCCTGATGGAAAGGCGTTATGTTGGAGTTATTGACTGGCTGCTCTGCTGTGAGTAAGTTAGGGTTAAGGGGGCACAAATTACTTGCCCTACCCTGGGCGCTGACAACCCACACTACGCTAAAAAAACTGGCTCCTAACTTTTTTTGCTGGCTCCTAGATTCAAAGCAAATTTGGACAGCCTTCCCAGAAGAGTTGAAGCTGCAAAGGGCGGGCCAACTCAATACTGAACCCTACAAACTAAGACTGGGATGCCATTAGTTCATGTGCGTGTAAAGGCAGGTGTCCCAATACTTTTGGTACTATAGTAATTATATTAATGTGGTGATATCGTGTATGTCAGGCCCCGACAAACCCCAGGCGCCAGGTCGCCATGGCGACCAGAAATCGCGTCCTGGCGAGTGACTGCCGTTCCTGCTCTCCCCATGTTAAAACAGCGTGTCAGATTCAGCGAGAGCCGAGAGTTCTCTGCTTAATCTAACAGCTGTTAAACTTGGCGGCTGCCCGGGATATTTGTTACTTTTCTTCATTCTAAGTAGAAACACACAATGTATCTTCTTCTTTCAAAGCAACGATCTCCGGGCTATCAGGAAAGTTTAACCATTTATAGACTAAACCCTTTCTCAGATTAGTGGCTTACAATTAAATATCCAGTGTTTTCTGCTAGAAAATGACTTAAAACCACCAAACATTATATATTATTTTTTAGCAGAGACCCTAGAGAGTAAAATGGCGGTTGCTGCAATATTTTATGTCCGCAGCGGTCTTTCAAGCGCAATATTTTGGAAAAAAATACACTTTTAATGAATAAAAAAAAATTAAACAGTAAAGTTAGCCCATTATTTTTTTGTATAATATGAAAGATGATGTCACACCGCGAGAAACGTGACCTTTATTCTAAGCAACAAAATTGTGATAAAGCCCTGAGTACCATCAACAATTACCACTCTGTGCAGCTGGGCTCCAGTATTTCATGGTGACCGGAAACCCACCAGAGCAATGAAAAGTCACTGTGGGGGACACACATGTAGGCAGGAAGTGGCTACAAAGAGGCAGCAGAAGATCAGCAGCGCTGGAATACTTTTCACCTTTTTTTTTGTATTTTATTTACAATGTCACTAAGGCTTTGTTTAGATGTGCAAGTTGGGTGGTAATAATGTGCAGTAAAGACATGTTTTTGCCACCCTTAAGCTCCATTAGGCAGGAGATGAGGGCCTTTTACATGCCGCGGTCACGATTCATTCGGCATAATAAGGAGTTTCCCCCATAACAGATTTTTTTAGTGTCACTCTTTCTGGCCAGCCTATAACCCTGATGTAATGGTGGAGTTATTGACTGGCTGCTCTGCTGTGAGTAAGTTAGGGTTAGGGGCGCAAATTACTTGTCTTACCCCTGGCGCTGACAACCCAACACTACGTTATAAAAAATTGGCTCCTAACTTTTTTAGCCGGCTCCTAGATTCAAGGCAAATTTGTCAAGCCCTGGTGTATGTAATAATGTTTTTTTTTTTCAGAACCCTACAGCAGCATATTTTTGGTGGCAAACTAGAATATTTATGGTATGTACAGAGCTACAGACGCTTCAAAGTGACTATCAGGAGTCATTTGTGAGTTGCTAGATGTTTTCTTGGTGCCTTTTTCTTATTGTTCAAATGTTATATTGATGTTAATGGTAACAGAATTTCAATACAGAGGTATAAGTATAAGGGTGATAGGTACAATTGTATGGTGAGTACAATGAAACAGGAGTATAAAGCGTAGGTAAGACTATGGAGGTACAATAGTGGTACATGGTAAACATTGAAGAAACAAGTCTTCCAAAACGTCATATATAGGTGAGTTGAAATTTATATGTAGGAATATCATATAAACAGGGAGGAAAAGAAGAGAAACATAGGGGGCAAGGGGGAGCAGGAGTGGATAGTAAGGCTCCCAGACTTGTCCAAGTGGCAAACAGAGGCAGCTGTTTGGCACCCCAATGGGGGACAATACCAAAGAGCTCAAGAGTACTGGGAGACTGCAGTTCAGGGAAGGTAAATACCTTGATAAGAGCTCAAGCTAAAGTAGCGACTGTGATGGTTGAGGGAAGGAGATAATGGTGATAGAGAAGGGAGGAGGGCAGGCATAAGCACAAAGATGGGCTGGAAAGGAGCGATGGAGGGGGAAAAAAATAAGGAGAGGGAAAGGTCGGATGGGGGTAAGGAGGAGGAAAGGGGACAGCGAGCGACGGGCGAAGGAATCCCACCTAGGGGAGGGTGAGAGAGTGTTGACAGACTGGAGGACAGAATGGAAGAGATGAGCTAAGGATATCATGGGCGTAGTAAGGTTTCATCAAACCAGGGGGAAGGAAGTGGGTTACCCAGGGATTTCAAAGCTGCTCAAATTTAGGAACTTTATCAAGTATGACAGCTTCTAGTTTGGCGTGGATTAATGCTTGGGTAATTCTGTGTTTTGTTGCAAGTATCATGGTGCCTTTTTTATGCACTTTAGGTTTGTTTGGTGTGATCCATCACTACCCCCATTTCACAGTAAATAAAAAAAAAATAAAAAAAACGCAATTACTGTGACCCACATAAATAAGAGTTCTTTTTACTCTGACGATAAGCTCAATAGGAATGTGTGGATGGGAGAATCTATTCATTTTTTAATTTTTTTTTTGTTTTGTTTTTTGATCAGTTGGCAGGCTGGTATGGAAAAAAAAGATTCATCTATGGCCATCTTAAAGCGTAGCTCCATGCTCCTTCAGAAAAAATGAAGTCAGCAGCTACAAATACTCTAGCTGCTGACTTTTAAGTTTTAAAGTTTTATTGTTATTTTGCCAATACAATACAAATCATTCAATATGATATAGGAATGTTGTGCAAAAATATAGAAACAAAAATCATTCTTAACAATAACGTAAGGATATAGTATAACTTACTAAACATAACATAACCGTTTTATTGTTATTTTGAAATTTTGAATTTTCAGTCGTCGATCTCATAAACATCGACGACTGAAGTAAAAAAGACTTCCTCGTACCTCGATGCGAAATTCTACCGGTATCTACTTAGAAAAAAAAGGTATGGTCGGACGGTTGACTAGTTTTTTGTTTTGTTTTTTTTTTAATTTTTTACTTATCTAAGAGGGTAGGTGTGTAAGGATAACTCGAATAGCAGTCTCATTTTTCTTGAGAATAAATACACCCAGTGTCATTAACGCAAAAAAAATAAAAAAAAAATAAATGACACTTTACCCCCATCACTACCTAGTGTGG
>BLSH010151141.1:766637-777899 GCA_018402905.1 Glandirana rugosa | reverse complement strand
TCCAAGTGGGCCTCAATAGTTTCTATGCGGGTCCCCAGGTTCTGGAACTCTGCTTTAATTTCCCTTGTAATTTGGGCTGCTGTTTGAGAAAGGCCTGTGGATAGCATCTCAGAGAATTTGGAGAACATCTCTGTGATGTTTGTGGGGAGGGAAGATTGCTGTAATGGATGTGCTTTCTCTGTTAAACATGCTGGGTTACTTTCCTCCATGGGGGATAACATGAGCTCCTCTATAGTGCGTTCTAAAAGAGACTCTGTGGATGCGGGTGATGCCGGATCCAGCATCTGGTTACTCACATGCCCCTGAGGTGGGGAGTTGAAGGGAGACATGTCCGTCAGCAAGGCCGGAGATTCCGGGCCTCGTGCGTCTCTGCCTTGTGTATGGGGAGTCGCCATCTTTGAGCCGCCGGCCGAGTTCCCCACTTGTTGTATCTGGGCTCCCAACGATCTCCTGACCGGACCCGCGGACATTAGAGGATCCCCCTGTGCACTGGCAATCTGCTGCTGCTTTTGGAGGAGCGGGTCGGGTGAGCTGTGTGCCTGTGTGGGCGCCGGAGCGGACGAGCAGTGCGGAGCTCCCAGACTAAGCTGCCATCTTCGGAGCCCTCGCGCATGCGCCTCTAGCTGCTGACTTTTAATATTAGGACCCTTACCTGTCCACGAATCCAGCGGTGTCTTCATCCGAGCCAAACGTGCTGCACTTTGTGAATGGCCCAGCGGCAGGGAAGGAAGAGATTGCCGATTGCCGTGGCGAGCTCAGCTGAGAGTTGGAGTGGGTACCTGTCAAAACCAGGTTCCCGCTCCCCTCAAAAGATGTCAAATGTGGCAGCGGAGGGGGGAGGAGGCAAACAATCGGAGCTTCCCCTTTAGGACGAAGGTTGTTTTAATTGGTAAAGGATTTTCTTGGGAGTTTTTGTTTCACTGACTGCCAATTGCCCTAGAAGGAGAATTGCTATGTAGTAGCCGTTTGCATTTCTCCATTTCAAAAAAAAAAAAAATCAGCAGGCTTTTCTTTACTGAGAAGTTGTTTGTTTATATCGATCTCATATAGAGGGGTATTCCATACACTTTTTGCAAAAGGTGGGTTAAGGCAGGCTTGAACATGTATTTAAAAATGTAGCTAACATTGCTTTTATTCTGTAATAGATGTTTGGTCTGTATATTTGTCAGTGTTCAACACAAACTACCATCTTCAAACAAAACTACTCATTGACATTAGGTGAGTTAGCCCAATTTGGATATTTTGTACCTGATTGGCAGGCCTTTTTGTCAAAAGCCCTGCCTGCCTTCCTTGGGGCATAGGAACAGAAAACTGCTCTTGGCAGATCTCTCCTTACAATATTGTGTAGCATATGGGTTCTCCTGAGGGCTTGGGGCATGCATGAGAGAACAGGCATCCCCACAAATCTTTGACCAGATTTAAAATGATACTCAGACTAGAAGAATGCAGTAAACCCCTTTCCAACGTACCCTGTAAAACAATACAAACCTTTGGGAAGGCCATTTGATTATGCAGTTCTCTTCCCTGCAAACATGGGAGCTGTCCCTGCTAGGAGAAAATAGTGATTACTGCTAGCAGCTATAATGACTGGCAATAATGGCATGCTAAAAATCCAACATGCTGGTTGTACCCAAGTCGATGGATCCAGTCAGCCTGCACATAGATGGATTTGAATCTCAGCTGGTCCCTGCTGAACTGGCTGAGATTTAATCCATCTATGGCCGGCTTTACACTGATTCAGCTTTTAGCACTCTGGCGTGCAGACTTTGTAGATGGTGAGCCATCTAAGTACAGTTATTGTCCTGCTGTGAAATACAGCACTGGCCTCTGTGGGCTGTGCATATGTCTATGGGAGTATTCTGTTCTCAGCAAGCTCAGAGTGAGTGCTGCCATGTTTATGAGGTCTGAGATCTGCAAGTTAAGGATGAGCATTCTTATATTTTCACTTTCAAGTTTTTTTTTTTTTTGTTTTTTTTTCCGTAGCACTTCCAAGTCATTTTTTCCAGTTATGCTCTCCTTTATTAGCAGGTACAGCTAGAATTCAATATTGAAAAACCTTCACCCTTGCAATATAATGGTAAGAAACCAACAAGCAGCTGTAGACGCCACATAACCTTCTCCTGTTACCTCGAAGTAAGCAGATACAGTATCAAAGGTTGACAATGTGCATGTTGCTGTGGACAGAACACCTGTTCATCCATGTAAAGGCAAAGCAGATAGATGATTTGTACTCTCCAATGCATTGCACTGACAGTATGGGGGAGATTTACTAAAAAGCACTTAGAATCTGGTGCAGCTGTACATGCTATCCAATCAGCTTCTAACGTCTGCTTGTTCAATTAAGCTTAGGCAATAAAACCTGGAGGCCGATTGGTTTCTATGTAGAGCTGCACCAGATTTTGCACCCTACAGCTTTAGTAAATAAACCCTGTGTGTCTACTATTAACTCTTTACTTTACTATTGTAGCACATGCAGTTAGTGTTTTATACATCATCAGCCCACCTCTGCCAATCAAAGGAAGCTTTATATTCTGGGCGTGAAACAGGAAGTCGCCGAAACTACCCGAAGAGGTGAACTTAGCCTTTAATGTATTTGTGGGGGGTAATATATATATATATATATATATATATATATATATATATATATATATATATATACACAGTATCTCAAAAAATTGAGTACACCCCTCGCATTTTTGTAAGTATTTTATTATATCTTCTCATGTGACAGCACTGAACAAATGACACTTTCCTGCAATGTAAAGTAATGAGTGTACAGCTTGTATAACAGTGTGAATTTGCTGTCCCCTCAAAATAACTCAACACTCAGTCGTTAATGTCTAAACTGCTGGCAACAAAAGTGAGTACACCCCTAAATGAAAATGTCCAAATTGGGCCCAATTAGCCATTTTCCCTCCCCAGTGTCATGTGACTCGTTAGTGTTACAAGGTTTCAGGTATGAATGGGGAGCAGGTGTGTTAAATTTGGTGTTATCACTCTCACTCTCTCATACTGGTCATTGGAAGTTCAACATGGCACCTCATGGCAAAGAACTCTCTGAGGATCTGAAAAAAAAAGAATTGTTGCTTTACATAAAGATGGCCTAGACCAGGGGTAGGCAACCTGCGGCCCTCCAGCTGTTGCAGAACTACAAGTCCCATCATGCCTTTGGGAGTAATTGTAACTGCCAGCCCTGCAATGCCTCATGGGAATTGTAGTTCCACAACAGCTGGAGGGCCGCAGGTTGCCTACCCCTGGCCTAGACTATAAGAAGATTGCCAAGACCCTGAAACTGAGCTGCAGCACGGTGGCCAAGACCATACTGCATTTTAACAGGACAGGTTCCACTTAGAACAGGCCTCACCATGGTCGACCAAAGAAGTTGAGTGCACATACTCAGCGTCATATCCAGAGGTTGTCTTTGGGAGATAGATGTATGAGTGCTGCCAGCATTGCTGCAGAGGTTGAAGGGGTGGGGGGTCAGCCTGTCAGTGCTCAGATCATACGCTGCACACTGCATTAAATTGGTCTGCATGGCTGTCGTCCCAGAAGGAAGCCTCTTCTAAAGATGATGCACAAGAAAGCCCGCAGACAGTTTGCTGAAGACAAGCAGACCAAGGACATGGATTACTGGAACTATGTCCTGTTGTCTGATGAGACCAAGATAAACCTATTTGGTTCAGATAGTGTGGCGGCAACCAGGTGAGGAGTACAAAGACAAGTGTGTCTTGTGTACAGTCAAGCATGGTGGTGGGAGTGTCGTGGTCTGGGGTTGCATGAGTGCTGCCGGCACTGGGGAGCTACAGTTCATTGAGGGAACCATGAATGCCAACATGTACTGTGACATACTGAAGCTGAGCATGATCCCCCCCCCCCCCCTCACTGGGCTGCAGGGCAGTATTCCAACACAACAACCCCAAACACACCTCCAAGATGACCACTGCCTTGCTAAAGAAGCTGAGGGTAAAGGTGATGGACTGGCCAAGCATGTCTCCAGACTTAAACCCTATTGAGCATCTGTGGGGCATCCTCAAACAGAAGGTGGAGGAGCGCAAGGTCTCTAACATCCATCAGCTCCGTGATGTCGTCATGGAGGAGTGGAAGAGGACTCCAGTGGCAACCTGTGAAGCTCTGGTGAACTCCATGCCCAAGAGGGTTAAGGCAGTGCTGGAAAATAATAGTGGCCACACAAAATATTGACACTTTGGGCCCAATTTTGACATTTTCACTTAGGGGGTGTACTCACTTTTGTTGCCAAGCGGTTTAGACATTAATGGCTGTGTGTTGAGTTATTTTGAGGGGACAGCAAATTTACACTGTTATACTAGCTGTACACTCACTACTTTACATTGTAGCAAAGTGTCATTTCCTCAGTGTTGTCACATGAAAAGATATAATATATAAAATATTTACAAAAATGTGAGGGGTGTACTCACTTTTGTGAGATACTGTGTGTGTGTGTGCATATGTGTATGTGTGTGTATATATATATATATATATATATATATATATATATATATATATATTCTCAAATTCATTGTAGAAGATTAACAATTGCTGCTGGGCATTTTTATTTTTTTAATTTTTTTTTTTTAGTTAAGCTCTTCATTCATCTTCTTGTAGACACTGGGGTATGTCTCCTCTGGTGTGTGTGTGTCTGTATATAGTTATAGTTAGGTGTTCGGACCATACAGGGGGGCAGTTGTAGGTTGTACATGGCAGGACAAGTCGCACCCTATTTTCCGCAATGGAAGTGATCAAATCTGTGGACTCTTTGCCAAAACCCCTCAGTACAATTCGTGAACTCAACCCATTGGAGAGACTTATAGACCAGGGAGCGATAACTAGACATAGCATTTCAAACTTTTATAAGATGCTGATGTCCGTTATTGACCCTGGGCCTTCATGTCTCTTGAATGGATGGGAGCATGAATTAAATCTGCCTATCCCTGAAGCTTTAGGCTACTTTCACACTGGGGCAGGGAGGGGCGGGAGCGGGGCACTTTTAACCCCCAAGAAGGGGTTAACAAGGGGTTAAAAGCGCCACCACTCTGGGCCTCTGAGGTGGCGTAAAGCTGCTACGGGAGCGCCGTTCCATTGCTTTCAATGGAGGGGGCGGTGTAGGAGCGGAGTACACACCACCCCAAAGATGTGGCTTGCAGGACTTTTCTTGCTGTGCTGCAAGCGCACCGCCCCAGTGTTAAAGCATTCTGGCTTTCACACTGGGGAGAATGGGGGAGAGTGTTTCAGGTGCAATTTTTAGCACCGCAGCGCCTGAAAAACGTTTCAGTGTGAAAGTAGCCTTATATTTATAGATTATGTACATTCTACCTCTATAGATATGAGGATAAAATGCACAATAAACTGTTGATTAGGTGGTATTCTGTTCCATCGAAATTGCATAAGATCAATTCTGTACTGTCATCTGAGTGTTGGAGAGAATGTGGGGGTGAGGCAACACATGCGCCCATATTTGGTGGCACTGCCCTAAGATCCAGCCATACCAATACTAATTAAGTTGATTAGCAACTCTGAAGCCGGGTACACACTACAGTGACCGCTACGGTCGGAGACACTGTACTAACCATGCGAGGTTAGTACAGTGATCTCCCCTGCTGAGCTCTTGTGTTCTGACAGGGGAATGCCTCCTCACCAGAACACTCTGATCAGCGCACTCTTCCATAGCACTAATCAGGAGACAGTCGGCTGCTGGTTTGCCAGCTTCTGTTGGACAGACTGACATACACACGGGCAGAATGTCGGACGTTTTTATTTTTTTTTGAACCAGCAAATGTCTCCGACATTCTGCCCATTTGTACGGGGCTTGAAATTGGACAGGACCCCAAACAAGATAAGGAAAAAAAATATAAAATGTTTTTCATTTCAGAAGCTTGTTTGAGTTTAAACAGTCTTTGGCTTTCATAAGCTATGTGGGCATGAAAATGCACCAGAGGAATATAAAAATAAAAATGTATTTTTTCTTTTCCACATTAATTTGGAATAGTGAATTTGTTCACAGATAAAGAACACCCATAATGGGCCTGAATGGACAATTATGAGGGAGGGATAAGGGGATGAATGTGGGAGGCTGGGTATAGGTTTTGCCCCCTAAATGATCACATTTGTTTGATTTTTTCCTTTAGCTGCTTTTTTTTTTGGGTTATTTGGTAATGCTGCAACACAGAAAGTAAAGGGGGGGTGAAGAGGGGAGGATAGGAGATGAGGAGGTGGGGGACATGGAGGGCGAGTATTAGGTAGAAAAGCCTGGTAACCCTTAGGGGTTCTTCCCCAAGTAATTAAATAAATACTGACTTGGCTTTTTTAAGGTGATATATTGTGTTTTATCTTTTGCTAAAATGAATAAAAAGAATTTAAACAAGTCTGTGCGACTCCGACAACATCGGAGTCACACCTATTTTGAAAGTAGCACCTGAAGTAGTACTACTTTGAAATCGCACTACTTCAAGTGAAGAAGCACAATTTCAATGTCGTGTTTATTCAGTCTGTTTTTAATGTGTATCCAATTTCAGAAAACCATCTCAGGTAGCTAATTTTTCACTTTAGGCCCCACTTGTGCGACTTGTCCTGTGACTTGGGACTGCAGAGTCGCGTCCCATGATTTCCAATGAGTACCATTCTTGTCTGTGCAACTTCAAAGTAGTCCCTGCACTACATTGGTCTGACTTTGATGCGATTTGAGGTCCATAGACCTCAAGATTACACAGGCATTGCTTAAAGTTGCTGCAAAATCACACAACTTTCAGGTCGCACAATTGTGAAAGGGGCCTTTCGGAGGTTCATGTATTGCCTGCCAGTCTCTGTGATCTGTGCTGATGGTGTCCATGCAATTTTACATATACTCTCTTATCTTGCCTAAACACTGGGAAAAAAAAATTAAGCTGATTATCAGTTTTGCAAGCCTGTATTGGTTTACTTTAGAAGCTGTCATGCCCAAACAGTGTGTATAAGGCATCAATATACGCTATATAACTGCATTGCAATGAGAAATCATTAAGGTTTTGCATGGTTCAGTGCACATTAGAGGTTCTCTATTATTTTATACATTGTGCACAAGATGCATTGATATCTATAATACGCTGTTACTTGTTTTGTCTAAGCAATTTAGTGGAAATACACCAAACTATTATGTGGATGTACAGTCCTGGCTTCAAGCCATGTTCACTTCAAATTCCATATTTCTTTGTGCTGCATTTTGTGTTTTTATTAAAAAAAAATCATCCGTTTTAGCTACATTGGGCATATCTGACGTTCTCTACCTTTTTGTGTTGGAGAGGTTAGTTTTCAGAGTTGACTAGTTAGTAGTTTGCCTTTGTTTAGTGCCTTTTCAGATGTTTCTCAGGAGAATTTGACTTAAAGTTCTAAGCAATTGTATCTGAAAACAGTTTGTTGTGATGCCTCATTTGATGGCCCAGTCTGCTGGTTTGGAATCTAGTAGATAGGGCAGTCCTGCTAGGTATCTCATTTGGTCAGTCTCTGTAGAAGTAATCCTTTGAGATTTGGTATATCCAGTGGAAAGTTAATAATCGTTTCCAACCTCACATTGTATAACATTTTCTGCAGTAGTAGAGCAAGAATTCTACAGAACACAATGTCATGAGCATGATCTAAGTGTGACAAAATTCACGTTATACACCATTTCCCTCTGTTCCTCTGCAAAAAATATATATACGTTTGTGCTCATAAGTTTACTTACCCTGGCAGAATTTATGATTTCTTGGCCACTTTTCATAGAATATGAATGAGAACCCAAAACTATTCTTTCACTCATGGGTAGTGTTTGGCTGAAGCCATTTATTATCAATCAACTGTGTTTACTCTTTTTAAATCATAATGACAACAGAAATGGCCCAAATGACCCCGATCAAACGTTTACATACTCCAGTTCTTAATACCGTTTATTGCCCCCTTTAACATCAATGACAGCTTGAAGTCTTGGTATTTGTGGATGAGGCTCTTTATCTTCTCAGATGGTAAAGCTGCCCATTCCTCTTGGCAAAAAGCCTCCAGTTCCTGGAAATTCTTGGGCTGTCTTGCATGAACTGCACGTTTGAGATCTCCCCAGAGTGGCTCAATGATATTGAGGTCAGGAGACTGAGATGGCCACTCCAGAACCTCCACTTTATTCTGCTGTAGCCCATGACAGGTCGACTTGGCCTTGTGTTTTGGATCATTGTCATGTTGGAATGTCCAAGTACGTCCCATGCGCAGCTTCCTGGCTGATGAATGCAAATGTTCTTCCAGTATTTATTGAGAACATACTGCATTCATCTTGCCATCAATTTTGTCCAAACTTCCTGTTCCTTTGTAGCTCACACATCCCAAAACATCACCTCCGTGTTTCACAGTAGGAATCATTTACCTTTCATCATAGGCCTTGTTGACTCCTCTCCAAATGTAGTGTTTATGATTGTGGCCAAAAAGCTCAATTTTGGTCTCATCACTCCAAATGACTTTGTGTCAGAAGGTTTGAAGCTTGTCTCTGTGCTGTTTAGCGTATTGTAGGCAGGATACTTTGTGACATTTGCGTAGTAATGGCTTTCTTCTGGCGACTCGACCATGCAGCCCATCTTTCTTCAAGTGCATTTTTATCATGCATCTTGAAACAGCCACACCACATGTTTTCAGAGAGTCCTGTATTCCACCTGAAGTTATTTGTGAGTTTTCCTTTGCATCCCAAACAATTTTCCTGGCAGTTGTGGCTGAAATTTTAGTTTGTCTACCTGACCGTGGTTTGGTTTTTACAGAACCCCCCATTTTCCACTTCTTAATTAGAGCTTGTGCACTGCTGATTGGCATTCTTAATTCCTTGGATATCTTTTTATATCCCTTTCCTGTTTTTTACAGTTCAACTAGCTTTTCCTGCAGATCCTTTGACAATTATTTTGCTTTCCCCCTGACTCAGAATCCAGAAACGTCAGTGCAGCACTGTATGAAAGATGCAAGGGTCTGTCAGGAGTCCAGAAACTCATTGACCTTTTATACACACACACACTAATTACAAGCAAACAGATCACAGGTGAGGATGTTTACCTTTAACAACCATTCAATCCCCTTTGTGTCAACTTGTGTGCATGTTATCAGGCCAAAATCACCAGGGGTATGTAAACTTTTTGATCAGGGTCATTTGGGTAGTTTCTGTTGTCATTATGATTTAAAAAGAGTACACACAGTTGATTCATAATAAATGGCTTCAGCCAAACACTAATCATGAGTGAAAGAAATGTTTTTGTGTTATCATTCATATTCTCTGAGAAATGGCCAAGCCATCATAAATTCTGCCAGGGTATGTAAACTTATGAGCACAAGTGTGTGTGTGTGTGTGTATGTGTGTATAAAATATATATAATACATACAGTGGGGCAAATAAAGTATTTAGTCAGCCACCAATTGTGCAAGTTCTCCCACTTAAAAAGATGAGAGAGGCCTGTAATTTTCATCATAGATACACTTCAACTATGAGAGACAGAATGAGAAAACAAATTCAGAAAATCACATGATGTCTGATTTTTAAAGAATTTATTTGAAAATGATGATGGAAAATAAGTATTTGGTCAATAACAAAAGTTCATCTCAATACTTTGTTATATACCCTTTGTTGGCAATGACAAACATTTTCTGTAAGTCTCCACAAGGTTTTTACACACTGATGCTGGTAGTTTGGCCCATTCCTCCATGCAGATCTCCTCTAGAGCAGTGATGTTTTGGGGATGTCGCTTGGCAACACGGATTTTCAACTCCCTCCAAAGATTTTCTATGGTGTTAAGATCTGGAGACTGGCTAGGCCACTCCAGGACCTTGAAATGCTTCTTACGAAGCCACTCCTTCGTTGCCTGGGCGGTGTGTTTGGGATCATTGTCATGCTGAAAGACCCAGCCATGTTTCATCCTCAATGCCCTTGCTGATGGAAGGAGATTTTTTACTCAAAATCTCACGATACATGGCCCCATTCATTCTTTCCTTTACACGGATCAGTCCTCCTGGTCTCTTTGCAGAAAAACAGCCCCAAAGCATGATGTTTCCACCCCCCCCCCCCATGCTTCACAGTAGGTATGGTGTTCATTGGATGCAATTCAGCATTCTTTCTCCTCCAAACACAACAAGTTGAGTTTTTAGCAAAAAGTTCTATTTTGATTTCATCTGACCATTTGACATTCCCCCATCCTGTGGATCATCCAAATGCTCTCTAGCAAACTTCACATGGGCCCGGACATGTACTGGCTTAAGCAGGGGGACACATCTGGCACTGCAGGATTTTAGTCCCTGGCGGCGTATTGTGTTATTGATGGTAGCCTTTGTTACTTTGGTCCCAGTCCTCCGGCAGGTCATTCACTAGGCCCCCCCGTGTGGTTCTGGGATTTTTGCTCACCGTTCTTGTGATCATTTTGACCCCACGGGGTGAGATCTTGCGTGGAGCCCCAGATCGAGGGAGATTATCAGTGGTCTTGCATGTCCATTTTCTAATAATTGCTCCCACAGTTGATTTCTTCACACCAAGCTGCTTACCTATTGCAGATTCAGTCTTCCCAGCCTGGTGCAAGTTTACAATTTTGTTTCTGTTGTCCTTTGACAGCTCTTTGGTCTTGGCCATAGTGGAGTTTGGAGTCTGACTGTTTGAGGTTGTGGACAGGTGTCTTTTATACTGATAACGAGTTCAAACAGGTGACATTAATACAGGCAACGAGTGGAGGACAGAGGAGCCTCTTAAAGAAGTTATAGGTCTGTGAGAACCAGAAATCTTGCTTTTGTGTAGGTGACCAAATACTTATTTTCCACCATAATTTGCAAATAAATTCTTTAAAAATCAGACAATGTGATTTTCTGGATTTTTTTTCTCTTTCTGTCTCTCATAGTTGAAGTGTACCTATGATGAAAATTACAGGCCTCTCTCATCTTTTTAAGTGGGAGAACTTGCACAATTGGTGGCTGACTAAATATTTTTTTGCCCCATAAAAGGTTGTAACGGAATTGGGAGAACCCGTACCTCAAGTGGTCTCGAAGTGTCACAGTAAATAAGTCACAACAGTGTACTTCTATCTTATCTTATAAATATTTTTACACTCCCCACATGAGTGAAAAGTAAAACCACTCTACTATTATATATATAAATGTCACCCCGTTTTTTTATAAATCAGTCGGTGGTTAACACGTTCAAGAGGGTGAATTTTTCTACTCTCTCCGGACATTAAAAGTAGTATCCATGTGAAGTTGATACTCTCTGTCTTTCTCTTTTTTTTAGGTCTT
>BLSH010151141.1:677252-694331 GCA_018402905.1 Glandirana rugosa | reverse complement strand
ACATCTTTGTTTTGCGTTTACCCACCCCTCTTTTTTGACACAGCTTGGGGACGTCCCCACAAAGTCATGAAGAGCTGCGTATGTCAGTGAACGTAGGAGAAAAAGGGATTTTATTATAACTTACCGTAAAATCCTTTTCTCCGAGTTCACTGACAGACGCAGCACCCACCCCTCTGGGCTCTGTTTTTGGTACGGCTTGGGTACAAACTGGAGAGCTCCTCTGTGAGGGGGGCTTTTAATGTAGGAAAGGAGGACGGCCCCCAGGGGAGGGGCCAGCTGAATTCTTTCCCTGCCTAGTTAACTCCTGGTAAGACGAACATAAAACCCCACAAAGTCATGAAGAGCTGCGTCTGTCAGTGAACTCGGAGAAAAGGATTTTACGGTAAGTTATAATAAAATCCCTTTTTTTCTACAGTCATTAAACCCTCCATCATGCCATCCTATGTGTTCATGCACACACAGGCTGTTCTCAACTGTTTTTAGCTGGGATGTTTTTGAGCTGTAAAAAAAACCCAAGACCAGTGGGTTCTGAGAGACGTTTTTCAGCTGTAAAAAAACGTTCAAATGCTTAAAAACGCGGCTAAACATCGATCCCCAACGTTTTTGGACGTTTCAATCAATTGCAAAAAGAAAACAAAACGCTGACCCTTTAAAAACGCAAAAAATCACTGATAAGCTACTGACGTTTTTAGGACATTTTTTTTTTTAACATCCTGTGCGCATGAAGCCTTAAGGTTTTTCCAGGTTTTTTGAGTGTTTTTGCAGCACCGGTAATGAGCGTTGTTGAGCGTTTTTGAGCGTTGTTTTTTTTTTTCCTTTCAATGGATACAAAACGTCCAAAAACGTTGGTGAGCTGTGTTATTGAGCGTTTTTGGGCGTCAGAGCTTTTTTACAGCTCAAAAACATCTCTCAGAACCCACTGGTCTTGGGTTTTTATTTACAGCTCAAAAACTTCACTGCTAAAAAGTTGATAATAGCCTATGTGTGCATGAACACATAGGATAACATGATGGGGGGGTTTAATGACTTTAGAAAAAAATGTCTGCAACTGAAAACGGCTACTGTAAAAATGTCAAAAAACGTCCTGTGTGCATGAGGCCTCAAGGTTAGCAGGCTTGTGAAATGCAGTTACAACTGTTTGCCCTACAGCTTGTAATCATTCTACCTTGCTCAGATTTCTTTTTTTCTGAAGATTGTGGGATAAAGTAATTTTATGTAGTTTTAGAAGAAGTATTTGAACATGTGTGATTATTTTTAACGAAGTACATTACTGTACTTCCTTTTTTTTTTCCCTTAGTTGACACAGTCTTTACCATGAGTTATATGCAGCTACCTTCAGGCAATTGAACACTGGCAAGGAAACAAAAAAAACCTGCTGAGGAATTCCCTATATAACCTCTTTCACTCCCAGCAAGCTGCAGTTTTTTGCTAGTGTACCTAGGTGATGGACTTCTTCTCTCTACTGAGAGAGGGTTACCTTCTTCTATGGAGGTTTTCTCTCTCTTCTGATTCTTCTTCTATCATGATGTTTCATATATCAAGATCCCTGGCTGTTCCATAGCCGCTTCAGCTTCCAGATCGGTTGACTCTTCTGCTGGGCTCCTGGGTCTACCATGGATAGCGAGGCTAGGATGGTGTCTGACCCACTTTTATTCCTTCCTATACAGGACATCTGCCAATAGTGCAAGATATGAGCCCTTTAAACATTCTCTGTTCTCGGGTGCCTAGATCTATGCCCTTGCCAGGAAAAGAACTTTGGTGTGACTACAGACTGTAGTTGTCTGGGGGACCCCTATACTATAGAGCAAAAAGTTGCTTTGCATTGCACTGTTTCCAGCATGTTTGCACTGCATGCTCCTCACCAAATGCCAGTGGCTGCGTTCTTACTGTTGGTGTACATGAGCTCCTAGTGTTTAGTATAAAGTTGAAGATTTGTTACTTTAATATCCGGTAGACATTTTACTGTGTAAAAGTGTATATTCCTGATGGGTATCCGTGTGTTTACATTGTAGTGTATTTAACTGAAAATGTCTACATCCTTTTTAAATATATTTAATTTGATTATTACAAATGCCTGTGTGTCTTGTTGCAGCATTGAAGACTTTTATCCAAGTAAAAATCATGGTCCTGACTCTGGGATTGGTAGTGATAATGGGGATAAACGTCTTTCAACGACAGAAGTAAGTTTCTATAAACTGTATGAAGCCAGTTCAAGTTTAGAAATAGTTTATCGCTTATAGCAACTGATAACATTGTAATTAACATTTTTGTTTATTAGTTATTAGGTGTTAAGGCAGCAGATCTTTTTCCACTTCCTATTGTAAACTGGTCGCAGTGGGTTTGGTGGGAGATTGCTTAATCTAGGTAATCCTCAGTGATCCAAGCTTTCTCTCTTTTCAGCCTTCAGACGATGATACAATCAGCCTCCACTCTCAGGTATCCGAATCAAGAGACCAGGCTCTGAAAAGTGACAATCACATAATAGGGAATAAACAAAAAGGTAATCATATTTTCGCAAAGTTTTGTTAATGACAGAATAATTATGGGGAAAACAGTGCATCTAATAGGTATTAGTCAGAATCCAACATTCCTTTTCTACTGCAGTTTTTTTAAAAAATAAAACTGAGCATTCAACTGCTTGCTCTAACCAGTTATTTCCACTTCTATATTTTTAAAGATTACAATTTTCGGACAGTGGAATTATTAAATCCGTTATTGAACTGGTTTTCTGTTATACCCTTTTATTTTACAGTACCTTCTTGAACCACAAATAATTAAGAGAGTTCTCAAAATATAATCTTTTTTTGCTTTTCACTTGCATATCTATACTGTCCCCTAGTATATAAAATATGATAGCACTTCTACTAACAGTCACAATTTCTTCCTTGTCCATTGAGGAACACAGGAAGTCTTAAACATTTGGTTATACCATTGCCTACAGGATTGGGCAATGGCAAACAAAAACATATAGGCCATCCTTGGGTCAGCATGGCTCCATGTTAACTAATCTCCTAAAAGGACAAGCCTTTTTTCGCTGCTCTGTTAACTTGACTTGTTCTATTATTTCTTGCAACTTTCTTTTTCTCTTTAATCAATTTTCATCTCCTTGTAGTTGCAGGAGGTCACTTTTCTTTTTCACACCTACCTGGCAGCTGTCCTCTATCTCAATTTGTGGTCTTATTGTGAATGAACCCCACCATTCTGGCTAAGTTTTCTGTGGAGTGCTTTCCAGGCCCAGAAGTGTTAACATGGCCTTTGCACATGCTCTGTCTCTGTAGACTCACTTCTGTGGTGGGCCATTTAGGCTGGGTACTAGGAGCACTCTCCCTTTTCATTAGTCACTGGGTACATCATTTTGAATCCCTTGTTTTCATCTGGCTTGCCGTGTGGTACTGTGAACTAAATGGTGATGTCTTTCTACTGGGTGTTGCATGCATGGGCTTCACAACCTCTTTCCTGCCAGACAGCCCTGAGAAAAGCATCTCCCCTGCTGCTTTTGCTTCAAGAGCCACATGAAACTTCAATCCTGGCTCCGTTCTTGGTCACCTTCGACCTTGAGTCCTGTATGTTGATGACTGCACTTGCAGCTGCAGCATATTTGTTTGTAGATACTGGGTGGATTGTCCAACTGTTCTGGGTGTAATGCCACACTGTCCATTAACAAGTAGGTCTGCCTGCAGCGCATACCTTGATAGGTCTGACACAGTGTGCAGTAGTAGTAGTGTCCAAGGTCGTCCCTGTCTTAGTGTGTTCCGAATGCTGCTCTGACGTTGGGGAAATTATTCCTTCCCATTTTATGAAAACTTCATTCTGTCATGCTGAAGGGAGAGGAAGGTTTGTATATGTTGATGTTCCATGGGATCAGTACACCACAGTCTATACCTTTCCTCCCTTGAGCCTTCTTCCTTGACTGCTTTTCAGGATCAAGAAGGAAGGTCATTCTGGTAGTTCTCAAAGCCAGATTGACCCAGGAGAGTGTGGTATGTGGACCTGGTAAGACTTCTGAAAGATGCACAGTGGGTTTTTGCCAGAACACTTGGATCTTGGATCAAGAAGCACTGCCCTAATTTTTGGTCACTGGCTTTAACAGCTTTGCTGCTGAAGCTTAGATTCTGTGGAACAGGGGCATCACTTTTTCTCTTTGCCATGCTCAATTCTAGGAAGTCTACTTCCCAAAGGTCTTTCATCCTGAATTGGATGAATACTTTGCTTTGTGTAAGTCTAGTGGCTTTTACCACAGACGTTTCTCTGCAAGTTAGGTTCTTTCTTTCCTGCAGTTGGGTCTGAGGCACCATTTAGCCCTTAGTGCTATCAAGGGTCAGATCTCCACTCTTGCCTTTTGTCTTCCTATCTAATAAAGGCTTCACTTTGCTACACTTAGTTTGGTGCTCTCTTGTGCTCTATTTTTCAAGACTTTTGGCTTCCTACTTGGTGATCAAAACATTTTGTGCAAGGGGTCTCCTGTGTTGTTTCCCTAGTTAATCCCCTCTACCTCCAAAAGGTTTGAGTTTGGTCCTTTCAGTGCTTCAAAAGCCCCCTTTAGAACCCATCAGAGACATCCATCTCTCTAACTCTAACTTACAAGGCAGTTTTCCTTGTTGCTATCCCCTCAGCTAAATGAGTAACTGAACAGGAAGCTTTTTTCCTGCAAAAAAACCCTTTTTGGTCCTGCACGGAGAAAGTAACTTTGAGATCTAGACCTTTCTTCCCAATGTGGTTTCCCTTAATCAGGCCATTGTCCTTCACTCTTTGTATCCAGTTCTTAGATGTGGTTTGGGCTGTTTGAGTGCAACTCTCTGCCACTTCTTTATTCTACAAAACCAATTCTTTATGTCATTTCAGATGTGCCCAGAAAGGGTGTTCTGACTTTTAGTTCTTTCGTTTCTTAGTGGCTCAGACAGACCATAATTCAAGATTTTGTCCCCCAAGGAACAGGTTCCACTCTTTCCAGTCGAGGCTTTCTCCACCAGGACTGTGAGTGCTTCTTTGAGTGTTTGAGTATCAAGCTTTTGTTTCTCAGGTTTGCAAGGCTGCCGCTTGGACTTCAGTTCACAAGTATTCGACATTTTACCACGTGGACATTTCAGCCTTTTTCTGATGCAAGCTTCAGACTTCATATCCTTCAAGCAGCTATTTGAGCTACAGATCGTCCCGAGTTCTATTTATTTTCAGCTTGATAGCAGTTGTTTGCTACGTTCCCCACCCTTTAGTTGAATTGCTTTTGGATCTCCCGAAGGTGCACATCTCCCTCACCACTGGGGTCACATTAGCTGACTGATGGAGAGAAATTGAGGGAGAAAAGAAACATTTGAATATTAGTCATTACTAGTGTGCAAAAGTGTATTTGCTTTGAAAGAATAAATCACCTCAAACAATGGGTGTCCTACGCGTATTGATGTTGCTGCATTATGTAAAGCTGTTAATATAGTTTTTTACTTTTTAGAATGGGCTGCCTCGGGACTGTACATAATTTTAAAGGGTGCCTTGAGATTGTCTATAATTTAAAACGGTGACTTGACTGAAAAAGGGTTGAGAAACACTGGTATTAATAACTGAAATATCACTTTAAGTGACTATTGCACCTGTGAGTTCTTCTGCCACTTGAGTCTGAGAGAGGACCTGGTCGCTGGAAGTGTCGCCTCCACCAATAGGAGGTGTCCACATCATGCAAGCAGTGATGTGGACACCCAAAGAAGGACTCCAGGAAGTAAATAGAATTTGAGAGGAGGATTGTCGTATTACTTTGCCTTCAGTTAAGTAAAATAGGCTTTTGGATATATTTTTTTCATATTGGCAGTTAGTTAGAGGGGTGTGGAGAGAGAGGGGGTATTGGGGGGGGGGGTGGTTGCTATGATATCCTTTAAATTTGCTATGATGGGCTTTAAATTTGGCTTAAGACTGCACTAAAATTACATCCAATATCATTGGTTAAAAACAATTTTAGCATGACTAAAACACTTAATTTATATTGCTGCTTCATATATCGCAACCAATAAGTGGTGATGGTGCTGAAAAATATTTTTAATATTACATTCTGGCATGGAAACTCCCAACCAAAAAAAGCCAAGTCTAAAAAAAGTCTTCTTTTCATGTACAAAGTTTTTCTCATACCAGAACAAACTCTTGTTTAACCACTTGCCGACTACGTATAGTACATATATACGTCGGCAAAGTGGCACATTCCCGCAAATCATTACATACATTTAGAACACACACAGGGAACACAGTTAACCCCTTCATTGCCCCCCTGCAGGTCAACCCCTTCCCTGCCAGTGACATTTATACAGTAATCAGTGTTTTTTTTTTTTTTTTAGCTCTGATTGCTGTATAAATGTCATTGGTCCCAAAAAGTGTCACAAATGTCCGACATGTCCGCTGCAATGTCGCAGTCCCGATAAAAATCGCAGATCGCGGCCATTACTAGTAAAAAAAATAAATAGTAAAAACGCAATAAATGGATTCTCATGGTTTGTAAACGCGGCACATTTTGCGCAAACCAAACGAGAAACGCTGATTTGTGATTTTTTTTTTTCTTGGACCACAAATATGTAGAAGTATACATATCAGCCAAAACTGATGAATATTTTTTTTTTTTTTTTATTATTTATTTTTTTGGACATTTATTGTAGCAAAAGGTGAAAAATATTGTTTTTTTTCAAAATTGTCGCTATTTGTTTGTTTATAGCTTTGATCAGAAGTGATGCAGGGGTGATTAAATACCACCAAAAGAAAGCTCTATATGTGGGGAAAAAAAGGACGCCAATTTTGTTTGGGTACAACGTTGCACGACTGTGCAATTGTCAGTTAAAGCAACACAGTGCCGAATCGCAAAAAGTGCTCTGGTCCTAATGTGGGAAATCCTTCCGGGGCTGAAGTGGATATAGTCTGTGGGGTGGGGTGAGGGCTTGTGTTTTTCATCTAGTTAGATGGCAAGATGATAGAAAAAATGAAGCAGCAAAATAAAAGCAGATAAGTAACTTTGCTCTCTCCATTATCATAACAGGTCAGGATCAGGATGGCTATGAATATGATCCCAATGGTGAAGATGCCACCCTGTCAGATCATGGTGATGTACAACTTAGTGGTCCTTTTGTTTCTTATATTAAGGTAACTTTTACAGAGTGTTGATGAGCATTGCTGTCACTGTTATAAAATGCCCAGTTCCAAGATTTGTGCCATTGGGTTTTTAGGAACGTGGAAAACTTTGTGACAAGTCGGAGAAGGCAGATGAGAACGAAGAATGGGAAGAAGAGCAAAGGTAGATAATTTAGTTTATTCTGGGGCAGTAGTTTAGAAGCAGTAGCTTTAGAGCCGATCACTAATGGACAGCCCTTCTGACCTTCCCTTGCAACCTTCTTTGCAGCTTAATTTTCTGAGTCACCGATTTTGCTTTCTTCATTTATCAAGAGCCTTAAACTGATAAATTGTAACTGCTGCATATAAGCAGAACTACAACCATATAATTTAGTTTTTATGGGGCTTCTGAGGACAGACCTGAAACTGATAAGTTGAAAGAAAGCTATAATGGTTTGTAGTCCTTCTATTTTACCCCTTCAAATCCTAACGCCTGAACACAGTTTTGTAACACTGCAAAACTCTACATATCATCTCAACTACTTAATGCATCTTGGTGGATTATACCTTGCTTTTTCAGGACACATTGGGCTTTCATTTGGTGGTAAATGGTAATGGATATGTTCTGATTTTTTATTATCAAATATAATTTTTTTAAAATTTAGCTGTATATTTCTTGCTATTACCATAACCTATCAAATATAGGTTCTCCTACTGATGACTGCAGCAATACATGTTTTTGCTCATTTGTACTCATAGTAGGGGCCAGAAACAGTTGTGCACATTTTGCTTTTTTCCCTACATTAAACATACTGGCACTGATACTCATACTGACAAAAGTTTTTTTTTTTTTAATCCTACCTAAAATACACTGACCATGACCTTTGACCCCAAACATTGACCTACATCAAACCCTGACTATTTAAAAAAAAATATATTTGCTTTTGTCTATTTTTCTCTTCTAGCAGGAGAAAAAGGTACAATCTAACTCTCCATTTAAAGCAGAACCTCACTGCATCTTAGCACCACAAACCAAAATGCTGTTTAATTTATTTTTAATATTTAAAGTAGACTTACCCATCCATCTATGTTCCATACCTTATAATGCTGAGAAATCACGTTGACCACCATCTCCCCCCCCCCATGGCCATCTTGAGTGAGAGCAGGAGATTAGTTTAACTTTTACTACCTGGAATCCATCTGCCCTTAGCTCAGGAATGCACACAGAAGGGTGTGCTTAACTATGAAAACCCCTCATGAAGGCTCCTCGGATGTATGACATAATTTGCCTGGGCCTGGAAACCAGAAAGTAACTGAAGAAATGTAAAAAAAAAGTTTCAAACAAGTAAATATGATATACTTTCCTATCTATTTAACAATGCTAGTAGCATAAGGATGTGTTGACTGAGAGGGTGCAGATCCACTTTAGGCTGAGTTCACACTAAAAACGGATGTGGCTGACAGCAGGGGTCCGGTGTTGCCTGAATTCGGACCTGAAATGGAGCCAAAGATGCACAGGACCCATGTGCAATTCACTCCGCAGCTGCCCTGGAGATGTGTGAACCGGCTCCATTGGGAGCCGGTCACAATCTCCTGTCATGGACTAGTGTGAACCCAGCTTAAGCCTAGGTTCACATTTTTGTGGGGATGAAATGTGGGAATGAAATGGTGTGAGTTCAGCTGAACTCGCATCATTTCATTCCCGCATGTCAGTCCCGACTTCAAGTGTGATTTCAGAGACATCTGTGCGAGTTGCTGGACAGATGTCAATGGAATTAGCATCTGAAATTGCCAAAAGTAGTAGTTGGAAATCGGTGCAGCGCTGCAAATGCAGCGTCAAACCGATTGGGACGGCGCCGTTGCCGCCGATTTGGCATGCGATTTGACATGTCAATGTCACACACCAATGTGAACCAGGGCTTAAGAGCAGAAAACAAACACAGGGAGGGGCTGCACAGTGGCTGATCACTGTGATAGCCAACAGGTGATTGGGAACCAGGCTTCCCAGTTCCTGATTAGTACGGGACTCGGGGCGGTCTGTGAGAGTGTACACACATATCCGGCCCCATGAATAAAGGCCTGCTTCTGTGAAGCTGCATATATCTGTACACGTGGCAGGAAGGGGTTAAAGTGGAGGCTTTCCAACACAGTGAAAGCAATCAACATTCAATCCTGGCTAGCCAAAAACAAACTTCCGGGATTTTTTTTATCTCTTGATGCAGAGAAGGCGTTCAATAGGCTGGCTTAGGACTACCTGAAAGCAACCCTTCTGGCACTTGGGCTTGGCCCCAGAATAATCTCCCTCATCATGTCCCTATATTCTAACCCATCAGCTAAGGTAAGGGTCAATGGCCTCCTATCGAAGGCCTTCCCAATCAGGAATGGAACTCGCCAAAGGTGCCGCCTTTCCCCCATCCTCTTCATATTAACACTAGAACCATTTCTCAGACGAATCAGAGCCAACATCTCCATAAAAGGAATTAATATTGCCAAGAAAGAATACAAATTAGCCGCATTCCCGGACAATATCCTCATGTTTCTAACAAACCCCTTAACTTCAATTCCAAATGTCCTAAAAGATTTCAACACGTTCCGCTACGTCGCCAACCTAAAAATAAACTTTTCAAAATTGGAAGCTCTCAACATATCCCTCTCCCCGAATAAATTGAAAGCATGTAAGGACAACTTCCCCTTTACGTGGCAAACCTCTGCCATTAAATACCTAGGCATCTACCTAACGAATCAAACTTCCAATCTCTTCAATAAAAATTATCTCCCTATCCTCCACAACATTAAAGAAGATCTTAAAAGATGGAGCAAACCACACTTCTCTTGGTTTGGGAGAGCGGCCATTATTAAAATGAATATACTTCCGCTCATATTATACATTTACCAAACAGTCCCAATTGCAATTCCACCCTCATTTTTCCAAAACCTTAAAGAAATATGCTCCCAATTCCTTTGGCACACAAAGAGGCCGAGAATTAACCACTGGCAACTCACCATCCCCAAATCCAAGGGAGGCCTAGGTGTTCCAGACTTAAAACTCTACTACTGGGCTTGTCAACTGCAACGCATAGTGGACTGGAATGTACATGACAAAATCAAAGACTGGGTTACATTAGAAATAGCAGTCTCCGATACCCCGCTACACGTCTCACCATGGATCCACACAAAATACATCCCAGCCACCCTCAAAGAACATCCACTCATAGGTCCAATGCTAGACAGCTTTAAAAGATCCGCTAAGATAATGGTTATATCATACATTCCGGGCCCCATGACCCCTATTCTCAACAATCCGGAATTTCCCCCAGGATTGGACAACTACTTCCTCCAAAATCTGTCCACTATGTTAGATATACGAATCCTTACTTAACCTCTAATGGAAACATACTACCCCTGGACACATTAAATCAAAAATGGCCTGAGACGTCAATGAACTTCTGGAAATTTTTCCAACTGAGACACTTCGTACATAGGGCCCAAAAATCCTGCGACCTCACACAACCAATATCGCCATTTGACAACATCTGTGTTACCAAGCGACCCACGCAACACACAATATCCACTATATCCTCTCTACTTTGGACCAATACACCAAACAACACAAGCATATTTTGTGCGGCATGGAATAGAGACCTTGAGTTAAACATAACAGAAGAACAATGGGCACAAATCTATGAGCATACCCACAAGGGATCAGTAAATGTTACAATACAAGAAAACAACTTCAAACTCCTTACAAGCTGGTATCGAATACCAAATATCCTTAAAAAGTATAATCCTAACACAACTGATTAGTGCTGGCGATGTGATCGAAAACCAGGCAACCTCTTGCACATATAGTGGGAATGCAAAGAGATTATGCCCTTCTGGGAGAAAGTTTGTGAACAGACCAATAAGATCACCTCACAAAATTTAACTCTGAAACCTGAACAATTCTTACTCAATCTCCTCGAACCATCAAATATCGTAAATCACTCACCATGAACATGATCAATGCAGCCAAACTCTGCATTCCCAGATGCTGGGGAACATCCAAAACTCCATCGATTAAAGACTGGTACAAACAAATCGGGAAAATAGCAGAAATGGAAGAACTGATTGCCATAGCTAATGACACACCTACCAAGTGCACAAAAATCTGGGCCGACTGGATCTCTTTTAAATTCTAAGACGATTACAAAAACACAACAAACATCTAATTTGTCCTGTCAACCCAGACCCACACCCACTGTCATAGACCATAAAACACGGACAGAGAGAACTCCTATATCCCCTTCTCTACCCTCCCCCCACCTATCCCCCCCCCCCATCCCCCCTTCACTGCTCTCACCCTTCCTGACACATCACCCGAAAGCGCTGGCCGCAAGGGTGGGTTGGGTAGGATAAGAGAGCGCAATCAAGTCCTATACTGCAGATAAAAGATACAGAACCCATCAAGCGTACATGTTGAACCTACAACTTTGCCGCACTCGCATATGCATTAAGTTAACCACAACGCAACATATGACCTATGAGAAATACTAATTGATTATTTACTTATATACTTACATCATTGACTCCTTAATTGATATTGTGTACTTAAAATGTCATACCCTTGTCATCTCTGTTACAAAAATGGCAAATATAATTCTCTTGGATTCATTAATTCACTGTAATCTGTTTATCTCTAAATAAAAAAATATTGGAAAAAAAAAATAAAGTGGAGGCTTTCCAGAAAAATGAATGAGCCAGTCAAAACGGATTTGCTTTTTCTGACATTCTGTATACAGCTATGAACATACATATGAATTTTTGATAAAATGCAGTTTACATTGGAAAGGTAATTTTTAATAACATCAAAGCCCAACTCAAGCCATACTTTTTTTTTTCTTTTCTTTTAGTTTTTGGGTAGGTTGTGCCAGTGCCAGAACCTCTCTAAGCCTTTTGATTAATGCTTGTATCCCTGTTTAATGGAAATTTCTTCTTTCTGTCTCATGGTTGTTAGAACCAGAACCGAGGAGAACACCGCCGCCTTCCCCAAGCACCCCACCCCATCCCACAGAGACAATTTTTTTTTGATAAGGCAGATGATGGTAATCATGGGAATATGTAAATTTGTCAAGCTTTGAGCTTTTGTTTCCCTTCAGGCTTCAAAAAGAGCAGCTTTTAGTAGAGGCGGAGGAAGAGGATGAAATAAAAGAAGTTACAGATCTGAGAAAAATAGCAGCACAGTTACTACAGCAAGAAAAGCACAACAGGTATGTATACCGTGTTCGTGGATAAACCTGTAGTGAATTTTTCATTTGGACCTTTGTGGACTTCAGTGACTTAAAGAATAAGTACAGTTTTTTAACTTATTTGCTCCTATAAAATATCCTTTAAATATTTATTTTTTAGAGTCTGCAGACTCCTATAATCAATTCATATGTTATTATATAGAAAAAAGTATGTTTGGCATGTGAATTACCACTAAACTAGCTTGTGATTGTCTGACAAGGCTCAGCATAATGGCTTTAGATGTACGTATGTCCTTGGCTAGCTTGTGATTGGCCAACAGGGATCATCTAAGGGTTCCCATTTCCAAGTATTTTTTCTTTCATACACTTCTGAAAAACTGTACATGCTTTCTAATACTTCACAGTAGGCGTGTGCTGTATAGAAATCTTTATTATAGGGCTTTTGACATCTACTTATCAGGAGCAACATGCTTTCTTTGTTTATATATAACATATTCTTTGAGTCTCTTTCTAGAACCATTTATCGTAGGCACTTAGCATGCAGTGCGGCATCATTACTCCTATTTGTTTAACATTTCTATTTTAATTTTTCTTTCATTAAATGAAACTTTTTTTTAATTTTAATCTATCTCTTCTCTTTTCCTTCTGCAAACTAACATTTCCTTCGCTTTCTGGTCTCTCTTCTTCTTTACTACATCTTTGGGTTTGGTTGGCATGTTTGAAATGTGGCTACAGACGGAGACCATTAAGTTATAGAACTTCGTTCAGTGAAAAGCTCTTCCAGAGGACGAGAGCCGCTGGGCGGGCTTCAAGGTATCCCATTTGAGATTTATTGGGGCCAATGACTTTGAGAAATTCAGCTTTATTGCTTTTAAAGAAGTTTAAGGCCTGGTTCACACCTATGCGTTTTTTAGTGCATTTTCAGTTTTGCAGAAACACACCACAGTCCATCTAACATGGTTTCCTATGGGACATGTTCACATCTATGCATTTTATGGAAAGGGCCAAGGACCTTTTTCTGGTTTTTGGTTTCATAGACTTCAATGGATCAAAAACGTGTATTGAAAAACACAAAATGCACCTGGTGTATGCAAACTGCAACCTGCATAGGTGTGAATCAGGCCTAAAGGAGAACTCTTGTCAGATGCTTAAACGCATAGTTGAAATACATGTATGCAAATTATTTACTAGCCAGAATATTTGAAGATCTGTTTATCCTTACTTGTGGTTCACCATCCTTTGACATTCTATGTGACTACCAGTGCCACCTGCCACCCATTTCAGCTTTCGGTGTCACTTGCCTGCTCTTTGAACAGTGTAAAAGTGTCTTTGTTTCTGGTGGGCTTCTCTTTTGCGCTTCTCATACTTCTAAGGCACAGACCAGGAGCAGGTTTGCACATAATCTGTGTGATTTTTCAGACAGACAGTACTAAGGTTAGATGCATCCCAGCAACTAATTTTTTTTAGGAGGAACTAAATAATATAAAATGATGTTCTTCATGCTGGTTTCATTTGGTGACTTACAAGGTACTGAAGCCAGGTAAAGGAAGGCAGCTCCAGAGCCTGTACACTGAGTGTCGGCCACATGTCGATCGCGATGCACCTGTCGATTATGGACATCTTACAGGTGGATCGCAACCTGACATGCCGCCTGCTTCTGATCAAACTTGCTACCTGTCACATCGGAGCTACAGCAATATCTGCGTCGAGCTGAGCCGCTGCATGTGTAATCTGATCTGATCACACATGCAATGCTGCAGTGGAGTGCCGAATTCACTCCTGCACTCGGCACTAGAGTAAAAGCCATACATTCTGCCAGGTGGAGTAATCCCTACCCGACAGATGGGTCGGAGGGGGTGCTTAAAGGGTTAATAATGACATAGTAACAAGATCAGACCATCAATTGCCTAATGTGCAACAATGCTGTGGGTACATTGTATCATTTAATCTGGAGTTGTCCCAGGGCTCAAGGGTTCTGGACACAAGTGGTTCAATTTCTTCACGATACCATGGGCTCCCCGCTCACGCTACACCCCAAGCCATGTCTTCTGGGCATATTCCCGGAGCCAGACATGGATAAGTTCACTAAAATTTCTTGAATGAAACACTATTTTCTGCGCGAAAAGTTATTACCAGACAATGGATGAGAACTGACCCACCCAAGTTCACTACATGGATAGTTGAAATAAACCATACTCTGCCGTATAAAAAACTCCTCTATACCCACAGAGGTTGCCCATCCAAAACACCAAGATTTGGGACAGGTGGCTAAAGGTTTCAGAAACATGTATCTAATCGGAAATGCCTAATCTATCCAATATGTGATCGCCTACCTACTTTATATACATTTCAGGTAAACCAAGCAGTGATTATTGTGTATGGGTACCAGGCAAGTTACACCGCCTACTTTGAAATCGTAATGAAGCAGTGTCTTGCCATGATGTTTTACAAGCAAAAATGTCTATGTTCAAGGTGAAATTATACTTTTGATAACTGGATTGGACATTTGTCACAAATGTATTTAATTTGTATATTTTTTCTATCAATAAAAGTTTGTATAAAGTAAAAAAAAAATAATGACATAGTAGTGTACAGCATGAAGGGGTTAATGTGCTGTCACTGGATCAACGGTGCATTAGTGACCGGTGGCAGTTAATTAAAGTGGAGTTCCACCCAAAAGTGGAACTTCCGCTTTAAGGGAAGGTGACCCCCAACATGCCACAATTGGCATGTCTTTTTTTTTTGGGGGGTGACCAGGGACCCTGTTTTCACAGGGTCCCAGGTCCACTTCCTCCCCTGGAGCCGCAGCTCCAGAAAGGAAGTCCACCTTCCCCCCTCCCTCTCGGCGATCTTCTGGGACACGTTACAGGTCCCAGAAGATACGCCGAACCATTCACAAGCCGCAGTGCGACTCGCACATGCGCAGTGAGCGCCTGGCTTTGAAGCCGAAGCCGGGTGCCCACACTTATGATGCCGGCGCCGCCGAGGGGAGGGGGAGACGAGCGAGCCCTCGGGCGGCTGCATCGCTGGAACGAGGGACAGGTGAGTGGCCGATTGTTAAAAGTCAGCAGCTACCCTTTTGGTAGCTGCTGACTTTTAACAGAGTGGAACTCCGCTTTAACCTGTTTATGATGCATTAGTAACCAGTCTTAGTTAATTAACGCCTTTGTGCTGCATTAGTGGCACCAGTGTCAGTGTTAACCTCTTTATGCTGCAGCATGAAGGGGTTATTAACCACTTCAGCCCCGGAAGGATTTCCCATGTTAGGACCAGAGCACTTTTTGCGATTCGGCACTGCGTTGCTTTAACTGACAATTGCGCGGTCGTGCAACGTTGTACCCAAACGAAATTTGCGTAATTTCCAAAGCGTCTTTCAGGACAGCACCCGAGAGATCATGGCTCCTCCTCCAACAGGAAACACCTCACCATTCAAACTTAAAAGGAGGCCTCCATCCAATACCCTTCAGTTTTTTGTGTTTCCTCCAGCCGGGAGGAACAGCTCTGGTGAGGGGCCATGTTTTCTCTGGTTCTGTCCTGGGAGACAGCGGCTCTCATCTCCGTTCTCGCTGCCTGGAGACTGTGATCCTCCCACCTGCTCCGAGCTGGCTGCCTGTACTGGCAGAAGTGCGGCCCCTTTTTGGCAGCAAGCGGCTTGCAGCGACCCGTCGTTTGCACGGTACAGTGCGGCGGTGGATCGCGGCGCCGCCATCTTGTTGCTGGTAGTCGCTCCTGTGTGCTCACAGGAAGGGGCAGGCACTTCCAGGTCGGGCGCGCGGCGTCATTTCCGGGCGCCAAGCGCAGGGGGAGAGGGCAGGGTCACCTGGTGCCTTCTTAAAGTTCCGGGTCGGCGCGGCGGCGTTTTTGAATCCGGAACCTGCTACAGCACGCGACCGTAGTGCACTCTGCGATGGAGGAAAGAGGAGCATCTGCTGAGGGGGCAAGCCAAGGCACCAGCAAGGCCAAGGTAAGGGTCTGTGACCTGCTTACAAGGCCGTTTCTCCTATGGGTTTTTTTTTTTACCCCCCCCCCCCTTTCCACCTCTATCCTCTAGGCTTGTGGGTGGCAGCACAGGGCTAGGCAGGGTGCGCTGAGATAGCACTCCTCCCTGGATTAGGGAATCCTATAGGGGGTATTGGTGGTGGGGGGCTTGCTTGGGCACAGGTATAAGTTTCTTTTCCTAGTGAACCTGGGTGTTTTTGTATATTTTTCTGCCAGCTGCATGCAGCTTCTCAGCATGTTTTTTTCTTTGTTGTCCCTTATGTTTGTCCAGGCTAAAAGCCAGGCTCAACCAGTTAAAAGAAGATGTCCAGTTTGCAAAGACAAGTTGAGCAATTCTTGGACAAAAACTCTTTGTGAGGATTGTATTTCTAATATCGTCAAAGAGGAGTCCCCATCTGCTGCTTGTGGGCTCCCAGAAGGATTCTTTGGTATCCCTGGAACAGATTAGGGCGTATGTACGCCAGTACATTTCACTCAAGAAAGAAAAGGTCGCTGTTAAACATAAATCATCAGCGTAGTCTAAGTAAAAGAAGGAGGAGACTTAGACTTAGGAGGACCAGAACTCTAGGACGGGGGACTCTCCGACTTAGAGGAGGGACAAGGTCCCTATGGTTTCTTAGGAAGACCCTCGGGTGTTCGTCGTCTACCCCTGAGGAGAAACTGCTATAATCTTTATGTTAGGAGTGTTTCTCAAAAACAGGTTCTTAACGAGTTGAACAGAAACGTTTGACCTGTAGAAGAAAATTGACCAACTCGGACCGAAAATCGGACCTGTTTGTAT
>BLSH010151141.1:663614-675051 GCA_018402905.1 Glandirana rugosa | reverse complement strand
CAGTGGTGGGCAGAAGTTGCCCGAAGTGGAACTTATCAACTGTACTGCAGGCCCTAACCAAGGGACCTTTTGAGCCCATGGAGTCGGCTTCATCGAGGCTTATCACATTAAAAACTGTCTTTTTAGTTGCTATAACCACGGCTCGAAGAATAAGTGAGCTTCAGGCCCTGTCAAAAAGGGAACCAGTTTTTTCTATTTTTCCATACAGAATTGTTCTGAAAACGGACCCTAATTTCTTACCGAAGGTCGCTTCGGTTCAAAATCGGGCCCAGGAAATAATCCTGCCTACATTTTGCTCTAATCCAACAGGGAAGAAGGAAGAGGAATTCCATACCCTGGATGTTTAGAGAGCAGTTTTGTGTTATCTGGAAGCCACAAAGGATTTTAGTCACTCTACTGCTTTATTTGTTTCATATGCTGGTGCCAGGAAGGGGAAGCAAGCTTCTAAAGGAACCATTGCCAGGTGGCTAAGAATGACTATTACGGAGGCCTTCTCTCTTTCAGGTCTAGAAAGCCCGGTAGGTATCCGGGCTCATTCTACTAGAACTTTAGCAGCGAGTTGGGCTGAGAGTGCTGGTGCCACCCCCGAGCAGATCTGCAAAGCAGCCACGTGGTCAAGTCTGTCGACTTTTATCTATCACTATAGGTTAGACCTCTTGACGGCTCAGGACCAAGCTTTTGGCAGGAAAGTCCTGCAGGCTGTTGTCCCACCCTAATGGGGGTAAGTCTCGTTTATCCTCTCGGGTGCTGTCCTGAAAGACACTTTGGAAAAAAGCAAGTTAGACTTACCGGTAACTTGTTTTCCAATAGTCTTTCAGGACAGCAGTAACCCGCCCTGTTGTATTATCTGCTGTATACTATGACATAACTGTTGCTTATGTGTTTCAGCCAGGGCTGGAGGTTCTCTACAAACAACTGAAGGGTATTGGATGGAGGCCTCCTTTTAAGTTTGAATGGTGAGGTGTTTCCTGTTGGAGGAGGAGCCATGATCTCTCGGGTGCTGTCCTGAAAGACTATTGGAAAACAAGTTACCGGTAAGTCTAACTTGCTTTTTTTTTCCACAAATACAGCTTTCTTTTGGTGATATTTGATCACCTCTGCGTCATTTCTGATCACCGCTATAAACAAAAAAAAGAGCGTCAATTTTGCAAAAAAAAAACCTATTTCTTACTTTTTCCTAAAATACAAATATAAAAAAAAATGTATTCATTGGTTTTGGCTGATTTATATTCTTCCTCATTTTTTGGTAAAAAAAAAAAAAATCACATTCGGCATTTGATTGGTTTGCGCAAAGGTTGGCGCGTTTACAAACCATGAGAATTCATTTCTGGCGTTTTTACAATTTTTTTTTTCGTTTTTTTTACTAGTAATGCCGGTGATCTGCGATTTTTATCGGGACTGTGATATTGGGGCGGAGATGTCTGACATTTTTTACACTTTTTTGGGACCAATGACATTTATACAGTGATCAGAAATTTAAATATCCACTGATTACTGTGTAAATGTCATTGGCAGGGAAGACGTTAACCTGCAGGGGGAGATCTAGGGGTTAACTGTGTTCCCTAGGCCTATTCTAACTGTGAGGGGGCTGGGCTACCATGGGCATAAGAGATCTAACTGATCCCAGTGACAGGGATCAGTAGATCTTTTAAATGTCCACTGACAGAACGGGGAACCTGTTCCTCCTCTCTTCCAGGCAATGCGGCTCGCCGGCGGAGATCGAGTCCACCCGAGCCACAGCCACACTCCTGCACAGTGCAGCGGGCATGAGCACGCTGGCAGCGGCACGCTCCCGCCTGCTAGCCATGCACGAGCGAGCCTCCATTTATAGACTGCCACTCTGCAGCAGTAAATGTATGCGAGCCGGTCGGCAAGCGGTTAAACAATGCCACTGACCACTAATGCAGCATAAAGGAGTAATTAATATTGACACTGGTCACTAATGCACCACAAAGGGGTTAATTAACTGCCACTGCCCACCACTTCACCACTGACTATCAGTGCAGAGAGGAGGGGTGGGGGGGACCCATTCTGTCATCTGTACAAGCAGTCCAATGTCTAATTAGCTGCTAGGATTGCTTTTACAATAACAGCATTGCCTGGCTGAAAAACAATACCGGGATAATGCCTGTAGCTGTGTCATACCGGTATACCACGTCTTAAAGTGGTTAAATAGAATTCCAGCTTCTACCTAACACCTGTAGCGGGTACCCCGATTTTCTGGGAGCCTAAGGGTGACTACCAGAGATGAGGAGAACATACATCGCTTCTCATGGCTGAATCCATGGCTACGATGGGGAGTGTAGAACAGAAATTTGGGCGCCAGTCACTTTAGATATTTTTCAATGCTTTAATGAAGTACTTGAAAGCAGTAATAGGAGAGAGGGTTAGGGAAGTTTTCATATACCTTTTTGCAGATCACTTACAGACTCCTTGAATCCAAAGACAAAACAGCTTCTCTTTCCCGGATCTTGTATATCTGGATAGGTCTCTCACACAGACATAGCAGCCGGCAGAATTTCTAGACAAGCCTCTCTCACTGACTTATCAGCCAATATAACTGCTGGACAAGCTTCTCTCACAGACATAGCAGCCAGAGCACTCTTGTATAGGCCCTTCTCATAAGCTTAGCAACCAGGAGCTAGTTAGCACAATTTTGATTTTAGAATAGGATTACAGCACTAGAACCTTTAAGCTGACCCGGCGATACTGCAACAGGATTAGATTGGTAGAACTAGATCCAGCTTCACCGCATCAGAACCTTTAAGCCATCTGTCACACTGTAAGCGCAGCTTTAGATGTAGGTGTGTCCTCCAAGCGAGTCACCAGGCCCTTCTGAGAGACCAGCCTTCATCGTGGCTCTCTCCAGCAAGGGTCTTCCCCCGGATCTCCTAAGCTTGGCTCAGCTTTCTCCACACAGACAAGACAGCCTAAGGACCACTGCAGGAATGGTAGGCCCCAGACAGACTTCTGGGCCTACCATCACAGCAACACATCCTCAGGCCAGGAGCCCGAGGTCAAGAGAGCGAGCACATGGCCAAACCCAAATAAATACTCCTTCCCAGAATGCACAGTGGCCAGGAACCTCCTCCTGGGCTATTCTGGAAGAATAATTATTCATAACTCAATTCAGTTGTATTTCTCATGCTGGCCTGGGGTACCAGTGACACCTACTGACAACAGTGAGACATGCACAACCTTATTGAAATTAGGATATGACCAGATAAACTATATATAATCAATCTGAGCTGTTTACAGCTCAGCCAAATACTAAATTTACATTATAGCCCACTTTTGGTAACGGGGCTACACACCTCTGCTGACTAACCTATTTTAAGCCACTCCAATTTGCCTAGGTTTCCAAGGTTGCCTACCCCTGCTGTACACTGGGTAAACCAAGTCAGCAATTGCCACTCTTATAATATCCATTTAGTATGTTCTAATTTTTACATTTAAAAGTCCTTCCCAAGAGGAGGCACTACAAGATTTAGGATGGTACCTTATTAAGAAGGGCCTCTTATGGACATCCCTTAGATCATGATTTCACGTTACTAAGTGTTAGACGTTTATGGCATCAAGGTGACAATTTATAATACGGGGACACACTTAACTAATTGACTGCTATATTGCTTCTTTATGGATTAGCATTCCAGCTAAATTATTATTTTTTTAAAGCCCAAGTCCATCTTTTTCAGACAATTATTTTTGCAATCAAGGGACATCATTAGGTTTTACAACACACTGAAGCTTTGTAAAATGTTGATTAATTTAAATGCCATACCTGTAGACAATTTGCCCAGCCCCCCCCCCCCCCCTCCCGAAAGCCAAGCTGGAAAACTTCCAGTTAGCAACCCCCACCTGCCTTTTCGCCAGGATGTGAAAACTATTGATTTCACTCCTGTAATGTTGGGACTGCACTTCCATTGATTTTCCATGTTCTAGCAGGATGTGGGGATTACTAACTGGGAGTATTTCAGCCAAATATATGGGAGGGCCAAAATGTCCTACGGGTATGACATTTATAACATTTTACACCAAATGCAGCAGGATGCATTTTGAACTGCACTCCAAATGCATAGACAGCCCAAAATCAAGTTAATCCTATGGGCATCATTGCAGTGCAGTTCAGCACAGTTAAAAAAAAAAAAAAAAATAGAGCATTTCTGCACTGCAAATGGAGGGAACGAACTACAAACATGCTTCAAACGCACCGCACCCCTTTAAAGGAGTTGTAAAGGCAAAAGGTTTTTTTATCTTATGCATTATGTTAAAAAAAACCTTCTGTGTTTACTCCTCCCCATCACCCCCTAAGGCCCCTTTCACACGAATGGATAGAATCAGCTGTTGGTAAATGCAAATCAGATAAAGCACAACGATTACTTGCATTTGTTACATTCCGATTAGCCACGGATACATGCTGCTGCGGTGGAAACATTGTTAACATTCTTGACATTCCTGAAGTGCTTCCTATTGATTTCTATGCTTGTTGCCATTGCTGTCCGTAGCTGACACAGTTCAGCTGCAGATTCGTGCAGATACGTGCGGTTAGCTGCATAACATCGTTCCTGGACGCATTCCTATCCATTTTTTCTAATCGTTCGAAATCGTCTGTAACAATACCGTTGCTAAATGCAGAGTGTGAAAGAGGCCATAGGAAAGCATTGTCACAGTATAGCTGCGGTAGATAACTTCATCTATCCTCAGCTAAAAGCTGGAATGTATCTGTTCGTGTGAAAGGGGCCTAATTACTTACCTGGGCCCCTTCTCGCTCCAGCGGCTGTCAATCAAATTCAGACAGCAAAGTAGGGGAGAGAGGGGGCAGGACCGGGTCGGAGCTCCGTATCTGAATGGATATACGGAGCTCTGACTCGGCTCTGGTGCCCCCTGTAGCAAGCTGCTGGCTGAGGGGGCACTCGATGGGAGGAGGGGCCAGGGGCTGCAAAGAGGGATCCTGGCTGCTCTGTGCAAAACCAACTGCACAGAGGAGGTAAGTATAGTGTTATTTAAAAAAAATAAAAAGCAAGTTATCTAAAGTTTAAACATTTCCACTCTAACTCTGCACGTTCGCTTCCAGGTAGGAACAGAGGTTTGGTAACATTACTACAGCAAACTTCAGTGTTTGATCCAGGTTCAAGGAGAATCCCATAATACACTCTGTTATGGTTATGCTGTTCCATTTCTCAAGCCTCTCCTCCTTTGTTCCTTTAACCCTGCATTGCTTTTTTTCCTGTGCTTTAATTCTAATCCACTTCCATTAAAAGAAGTATGGGAATTGTTATAGAATCGTACTTGCCTAGGTAGATGCAGAATTGGTCCAATGCTGCATCTTTCCCCTGCCATCTCTAAGGCTGAGAACCCAGCGATCAAACTCTGACAATCGCTTGGTTCTCACAGCTCCCTGAGCAGAGAGCTGGTGACTGTCAGTCACTGCTGTCTGCTCTGCCCCTCCAGTGCTCACTAAGGCGCTGTGTTGTGGAGGGGGCGGGAGCAGGAGTGGCCAGCTCAGGCTCTCAGTGGCTTGCTGAGAGGCAGAGCCGAGTGCCGGTCCAGGCATGTGGGTGGATCCCGACCGTATGGTTGAGATCTTTCCTGAGCCTGAACTGGCTCTGTGACATCAGCTGACAGTGGGTCACTCCTGTGACCCACAGGCGAAGTACAGTCAAACTAGCTTCGGCTGTACTTCTCCTTTAAGACTGTAAAACTTCAAGACCTGTTATATTTAAAGTCAAAACTACAGGCCAATAGATACAGTAGTTGGCTTTTCAAGGTAAAAAAAAAGATTGCGTATGTTATGCCAAAAACAGGTTTCTAGTTTTTGGATAGAGTAGGAAAGATAATAACACTGGACATTTACTGTCTTATCCGTACTTTCTGTCCTGCTAACACTTTTGTTTCACCAGTCAGGAAGTGAGGGAAAATACAATACAGACAGAAATAAAAATTAAACGTGCAGGGGTCTAGTTATCACTAACTCTACTATAAAGAAAGCAAAATAATTTTTGACTCGTCGGTGTTGCTGTAGAGAGTTCCCCTTACTTTCTGTTTGGTAAAATGTTGTCAGCAGTACAGGAAGTGAGGGCAAATCTCTGTAACAAAGCCCTGGATAGCCGTAAAAATCAGACCTGGCTTCTAATCCCTCCCCGCTTTCCAAAATTAAGAAAATAAGTTTTGGCTGGGAAAACACTTAGAAAGGGTAAGCAAACGTATCCCTATTTAGAAAGTAGTTATGATAGTGTTTTGTTGAATAAAGTATTTTTTTTTCATAGATTTATTATCCCTATACATCTCCACACACTGCATATTGTTGTTTAATAGACTTCATGGTTGGCTTACTACTCCACCAAAGCACATGAAACTTTGTATCAGTCTTAGGCTAGGTTCACATATGTAGATGTGTTTTTGTGGCATGTTTTTGGTGCATTTTTGTGCATTGTGTGTTTTTTTTTTTTTTTTTGTAGACCTAAAACCCTACCAAAAACACATGCATGCATGGGGGTGGGGGGTCCCTTCATCTTTCCAGAAAACGCACTGCAGGAAACTGCATGGCAGTGAATGAGACCCATAGGAAATAATATTAAATGGATTGTAGTGTGTTTCTGTGCTTCTGCAGATACACAAAAGATGCATAGATGTGAACCTAGCCTAATATATATTTGTAAAATATTTGTTGATCAGTGCTGAAGTGACTGCATGTTTTACTTATTTTGCAAAGCTACACAGTGTTCATTCTTTAAAATTTTATTATTTATGATGTCATTATAGCTGTGCAAGTATAAAAGTCTTCTGTAGCACCATCATTGTCATCCATATTTTTTCATCTTTACTATAATGTTGTCTGTGCTGTTCTTTTAAACATTTTTTATTAAGAGCGTCTCTCCGTAAATGTCTAGCTGTAGACTTGATGTGTAGTTCCATTGTAATCTTCTGTAGCCACTGGGGATAACTTACCACATCTAAACTGTTGCCCCTGAGGGTGCTGTGATCTTTATTCATTTCTCAAATAATGTATCAGAGGCAAAGCCTTAGGGTTTGGCCTTTTATAGAAACAGTCATCCGTCTTCTAGGTGAATTTCCAAGAGTGCCTCACAATATACTTTTGAATCCTCAGCCTAAAACCAGAAACTGCAAATTTAGCTTGTGATAAGAACATCATTTCAAAATGACCACATGCATAACAGAGCCTTAATTATTTGTAAAATGGCTATATGGGGCAGCCAATGTGTTTTTTTTTTAGGGGGGGGGGGGGGGTTGCAATATTGTGTGAATAGGAAGAGAAAATGCCAACTGCAAAATTAGATGCAAGCTAAAAAAAAACAATTGTATCTATGTAAGCACCAAATTATTACTATGCATGATACAGCATATGGAATGGAAATGTTGTGGCTGTATAAAAATCATGCTTAAGCGAACAGATTTGTATCACATCTAGGTTACATCACTGCACCCAATTATAACTCCTTATAAAAAGGAACAGTAAAGGTTTATGAAAAGCTACCTTAGATTACCAGAACTTGAATGGTCTTAGTAGAAAGAGTAAGGGACTGTGTTGGGTGGCTATTCCAGCATCGTCCCACCGTAAGACCAGGCAAAATCCAGCGCAGTGCGATCCAATTCACTAATTAATGTACCATCATTGAGAACTACAAGTCCGTTTGCTATGATGGTGGATGGGACTCATAGCTAATTCATTCACAGATCGCTCACAGATTTAAATGTGACAGCAGCTGTGGGGTAGAGGAACCCCTGCTCACTGTCATGGGGGAAGGGGGGCTCAGGGGGTTGGGTGCTTAGTGACATGTTACATAATACTCCCTAAATATGAGTGTAACATGTTCCTAAAAATGAACCTGGCCTTTTAAATAAAAAAAGGAGCCAGAATGAGAGAAGGAATACAGGTTCACAGTAGCTGGGGAGGAGTCTAGAGGTTACAAACATTGACTGACAGATGGGAGGGAACAAGTGCGTATCCGTACTGACAGATGGAAATAACGGGATAGTGAGAATTAAGGCAAGTGGTGTGCCCATATGCACTCGGAACGTACAATTTAGCGAAGAAAAGCATATAAAGAGAAGAGTACAGTGCACCTATGACTTCAGGACAGGAAATAAGGTGATAAAACGCAAGGAATGTTGACAGAAATGAGCAAGGCTCAGATAGAAAACAGACCTGAAACACAATGAGTAGAAATGTGAAAATAGAAAATGCTAGGATTGGTGAACCGTGGGAATAAAAAGTAAGATCAGCGTATGGTTGGCAAAAAGAATATAATAGGTAGTGTTGAGAAATGTGAAGAATATGATCTTATGGAGAATGACATCTGCAATAGAAAATGTATGCAATTAAAACAAAACAGAAAAGGGGGTGAGAATTGGTGAATTGATAAATGTCTGTTTACTATCAGTAAATTAAGTGACAAAAATATTTCTATGTGGACTCTGGAGTGTACTTAAAGTGTTTGTAACGGTATATATTTTTTCAAATTAAAATACCAAACCTATTTATACTGGCTTTGCACAGAGCGGCACTGAACCTCCTCTTCTGGGGTCCCCTGCCGGCGCTTTTGGTTCCTTCTCTTCTTTGTGTGCCCTTATGGCAAGCTTGCTTGCTATGGGGGCGCACGCCTATGGGCTCGATCCCGAACTAGGCTGTGTGCGTCTATTGACACACACAACACGACTCAGTCCCAATTGCTGCTCACAGGAAGGGTACTGAGACCCATGGATCTTTAAAGTATAGCTAAGGGCAAAACATTTTTTAGTTTTAGATGAAGTGGAGAGAAATTAGAATGCCTGTCAGGTTTTTATTGCTTTCTGCGTCACCCTTAGGCTCGGTTCACACTTATGCAGTTTGCTTTCGATCTGTTTCTGCATTGCTTTTTGCTGTGCATTTCGCATTTTTATACACACCGTTTTACCACGATTTGCGTTTTGCATTATTTCATGCTTTTTTTTGGTCAATTTGTTGTTGGGGAGATTAAAACATGCGAATCGGGGCAAATTTGCACTACATGCTTTTCTGAACCTCATCCATTGAAGTCTATTGAACCAAAAAAAGCACTGTTTTGCATTTAAATAAGTCCCTGCCCCTTTCCAAAAATGTAGCGGCTGAAAAAAGCATAGATGTGAAAGTGTCCCATAGGAAACCATGTTAAATGAACTGTAGTGCACTCCTGCACAAAGCACTAAAAAAAGCATAGGTGTGAACCAGGCCTTAAAGTGGATGTAAACCTTCTCCTATACCCAGTGAAGTGAACAGCCTCAGATAATACACAGGGATGAAACAAATCTCCTTACATCAGTTTTACTTGTATATCTGCTGTCTTCAGCTTTATATGCTGTTTATAAAGTACACATCTTGTTAGAGATTTTCTCTTTCTGTTCAGCACTGGTAGTGGATTCTTGGCATACAGCCAAGACAGCTGAATGAAGGAAAGGCGTGATGTCAGCGGCTACATTGCAAGTGGAATATCTCCTAAACTGTACAGGTTTAGGAGATATTCATTTTACCTACAGGTAAGCCTTATTATAGGCTTACCTGTAGGTAAAAAACACTTTTTTGGGTAGACAACCGCTTTAAAGAACTTGCCACTGCATTCTGACTGCTGTTTCAGATTGGCAATCAGAGAATGCAAATCTGGGCAGCCCAGTTCTAGTAGAGATCCTGGTCTGCATGTCCTTTTGCTGTGGGATGTTGAAAACTCCTCCCATATCAAGCTATAGCTCAAACCTCTACCTGTCTATTGTTAGACTACAAATGTACTGAGGGCACAGGAGACAAGGAAGAGAAGTTATTTTTCTTACCTTCTTCAGATACTCAAATATGTCAGATCTACGATTTAGTTTACACTAGGAGGCAGGGATTGCTAGTTGTACAGTTTTTCTAGTACTGATGTGATGTGTTGTGTGCTCTTTTTAGTGGCCCATCTGGAGATCACTCACCATTATCACCATGCAGCTGGCCGGTAAGGAACAGTACTTGATAAACGCATTTCATTCCCAGACACCCTGAATGTTTACTGTCCAGAAACTTTACTGTGTTATTTGGCTTGTAATGTGTAGCAAAGGCCCCTTTCACACTTCTGCGACTTGGGACTGCAAAGTTCCTAACAAGTTGTACCCCATGATTTTCAATGAGTACCATTCATATCTGTGCGACTTCAAGTCTTATAGACTTCAAAGTAGTCCCTGCACTACTTTGGTCTGACTGATGCGAGTTGAAGCCCATAGACCTCAAGTTTACACAGGTATTCCCTGAAATTGTGTCAAAATGGTGGCCGCGAAAGTGCAGCACAATCGTGCAACTTTCAAGTCGCGGCTGTGTGAAAGTGGCCTTAAGCTCACTCTGGCTGGCAGGTTCCCCAGTGTGGCTTGTTTGTAGCAGTCACAAAGGTACTGTCCTGAATAATACTTTATTATAGTAAGTACAGCATAGACAAAGCATGTAGCTAGATTTCAGAAACTTAATTTCTGCACATTTCAAAATGAGCTCAGACTCTTCATCAGGAAAGGGGATGAAGGAACGCAGCCCTTTCTGAAATATGTTGAAATAAAGCATTTAAAGTCTAGCTACATGCTTTTGCCTGCATCGTAATTACCACATGGAAGTATTTATCCATACCTTTTGTGATTGCTACGAACAAGCCACACTGGGGAACCTGCCAGCGTAAGTGAGCTTAAGCTACACACTATAAGCCTATTAGCTTGTAATGGGTAGCTTAAAGTGGTTGTAAACCCTTACATATACCCAGTGAAGTGACTGGCCTCCAGAGATACACAGAGATGAATCAAATCCTTCTGCATAAGTCGTACCTGTCTATCTGCAGTCTTCTCTTCTTTACATCCACTCAAAGCCCAGAATTTCCAAGCTTGTCTGAGAGTTCAGAAAATAGTGGGTGATGAGCTGAAGTTACACTATGCAGAGCATAGTGAGGAGAGCTGTTTGGATGGAATGGACATTGTCAATCAGCTGGTGGTCCCTCCCCATTACTTTTTTTCGCAGCAGACAGAAATGACACTTAGGGGGTTATTTACTAAAGCTGGAGAGTGCAAAATCAGGCTCAGCCCTACATATAAACCAATCCGCTTCTAACCTTGGCTTGTTCAATTAAGCTTTGGCAATAAAACCTGGAAGCTGATTGGTTTCTATGCAGAAGTGAGCCTGATTTTGCACACTCCATCTTTATTATTTTATTATTATTATACAGGATTTATATAGCGCCAACAGTTTGCGCAGCGCTTTACAAGATAAAGAGACATTACAGCAACAGTACAGTTTAAAACAAGAGGGTTAGAGGGCCCTTGGGAGAACAAAATTTGACATGACAACGACATTACAGAGAAATAGAACATTTCGCGACGCGTTTGACAACCGCGATATATTTAGGACATATTATTATTATTTTATTATTTCTACCTCACACGTTTTAGTCCGAGTGAA
>BLSH010151141.1:651898-662209 GCA_018402905.1 Glandirana rugosa | reverse complement strand
GTCACACTGTAGGAGCGCTCTGACAGGTAGGAGGAGAGCCAGGAGAGAGCAGAGTCTCGAAGGCCAAGAGAGTGGAGTTTGTTAAGGAGGAGGGGATGGTCAACAGTATCAAAGGCTGCAGAGAGGTCGAGTAGTATGAGTATGGAGTAGTGGCCATTGGTTTTAGCAGTTAGCAGGTCATTAGTGAGCTTTAGTAGGGCAGTTTCAGTGGAGTGTAGCAAGCGAAAGCCAGACTGTAAGGGGTCAAGAAGGTTGTTGTCAGTGAGGTAGGAACTAAGACGGTTGTAGACTAGTCGTTCTAAAAGTTTTGATGCAAACGGGAGCAAGGAGATTGGTCTTAAGTTGTTCAGGATGGTGGGATCCAGTGAGGGCTTGTTAAGTATGGGGGTGACTAGGGCATGTTTTAGAGGGGAGGGGAAGGTGCCAGTAGAGAGGGAGAGATTGAAGATGTGGGTGAGGGAGCATAAGATAGAAGAAGAGGGTGACCGTAATAGATGTGAGGGAACAGGATCCAGGGGACAGGTGGTAACGTGGGCTTCTGAGAAAACTTTAGAGACCTCTTCGGTAACTTTCGTGCAACTTTAGTACATAAACCCCTTTGTGCTCAAAAGTGAGACAAGTACACACTATAGAAGGATATGCTTTGTTCATAATTCATGTCTGAGATTTACAACCACTTTAAGATAAACGGCCATTGAATAAGACAAGGAGAACTATATAGTTACCCAATTCTTTTTCTAATTAAGAGAGGAATTATTTGACACACATTACAATATAATTTTTTTTTTTTCTTTTGTACACCAGGGGTATAGCCACCCTGATTTTTGGACTAAGCTCAATCATGTTCACTTAGAATGCCCATAAAAGACCACTATTCTGAACATGTTGTATTTTAATTACTGTAAATATTACAGGTAGTGACAATATGCAAAAAAGGGAAAAACAAACGTTTGAATTATGGTTGATGTGGTCAAAAGCCCCATTTCTTTGCTTCAGATTCTGTCAAAATTGTAACTGCAAATAACATTTTGATTACATCATGTCTGACCCTTTCTTACATGACTATTGTTATTGCCAGCTGTTGTTTACATGATTTTGTTGTATTTTTTCTTAAAAAAAAAAAAATGGTTAAACAAAGTTCTTTAGGCTGGGTTCACATATATGCCAATTGGGTGCGTTTTAAACTGCGTCCAATTCTCATGACATGTAAATATGACCGGCTCTCAATGGAGCCGATTCACACATGTCCGGGGCAGCTGTGATGTGGTTTCAAAAATGGTCCTGTGCATTTTTGGGTCCGAATTCGGACAAAAATTAGCACCTGAACCGGTGAACAGAAACGAATCTGACCCTGGACTTCAAACTGCAGCCGCACATATGTGAACCTAGACTTAAGGATCTTTAGACTAACAAAATTAGGAACATGGAGTTTTAAATTTGAATGTGTGATTCAGGGGCATATGAAATATGGAAACATTCGTTACACCATCTATGTTACAAGAGCAAGCTAGCCTGGTGTCACTCAGTGGGCATTTTAAATTCTTTTGTTACCAAAGTTTAAATCCATGGGTTTAACACATCTGTGTGCTGTGCCTGGACAAATATCAAAACATTTTCAGTAAGTAGTTGCCCATATCAGATATTCAGGTTTAATACTTTATAAAAGTTAAGGAATCGGATTGGCTGTTGTGCATAGTGGTTCCACTTTTGCTCTTTTTGTTTTTTGTACATCAGCTCCATTACAGCCTCTGTGACTAGAAACTGTTTATTTTGGGAAGCCACATGTGGGCTAAATAGCTTTACTTTGCATAGTCTGTTTCTCATTGATTTCCCATTCTTGCGTCGTTCTGCAGGGCGGAGAAAAGGAAAGAAGTAATGAACGAGGGTGGCCAGTAGCAGATAGTTCAGTGTGGCAGACAGAGGAAAGGCGAAGGTCTAAGCAGACCAGGAAGGAATATTTTAAGGTATTTGAATATACAATACAGTCTTCTTCACATGCTGCTTACATAAAAATTCTCATTTTATGCATTGTTTTTGGTATTGTTGCTCTGTTAATGTGCTGTTTTTTGTTTCTGTATTACCCTTTTCACTTTGCACGCTCTTTGCATTTCCATATAGAGCTGATGAAGTTATCACTGCCCTTGAAAAGCAGTCCATGTGTATTCCTATGGCTTTGGCTCCTGAACACTTTTTATAGACCCATTTGTAAAGCACTTTTTTACAAAGCTTTTCAGCAATCTTGAAGTCCTTAAAAGCAACCTCCAGTCTTCCTGTGTGAATGTTGAAAAAAATCATTACATAAGTGCTGACACTCACTTTAACTCTTTCTTGACCAGGGGCCACTGAAGCCTAGATGCTAGGACCAAATTTAGTAGCATTGGTTAACTGGACAATACCTCCTATAATTGATTTGCCTACCTAAATCTTTTTACAGATATAAGACATTTAAATGTATGGTGTTAACCAGTGTTAATTTTGTCAACAAAAACGTTTTAGTCAAAGATTTTGTCAGCAGCATTTTTACAGCGACGAAAATGAAACGAAAAGTAGAGCACATTTTCATCCACTGACAAAAACTATGACGAAAATAAGATCCGTTTTCGTTAATGAACAAAAACTGGACGAAAATGTGAGGCAGGGACGTAACCCTTGTGAACTAACTTCCGTTTTTTTCATGGAGCTCCGCCTGCTTCAGCAATCCGCTCCCAGCGAAAAAGTGCAACGTAACGACTGCCAGAGACCTGAGAGTGAGAGCAGCACTGTGCATTACAGGCCAGCCAGCCTGAGGCCTCCCCAGTCCCGACTCCTGACGCCACCACATGCCCACAGCAGAGCAGACAGTGAGTTTACAGTAATAACAGTTGTGGTAGGTTACAGTTACAGCAGGCCTGAGGCCTCCCCTCAGACCACTGTCCGTCCAGAGCACACTGTGTAACTGTGCATTACAGGCCTCCTCTGACCACTGGCAGTGGATCCAGGGCACTGTGGCACTGTGGATTACAGGCCATCCCTCAGACCACATCCAGCACTGTGCAGCATTACAGGCCTCCTCAGACCACTATCAGTGGCATCCAGGGCACTGTGGATTACAGGCCATGCCTCAGACCTGCTGAGACCACCACCCGGCACTGTGCAGCATTACAACAGGCCTCCTCTGACCACTGTCATCCAGGGCACTGTGCATTACAGGCCATCCCTCAGACCTGAGACCACCATCCAGCACTGTGCAGCATTACAGGCCTCCTCAGACCACTATCCAGAGCTTTATGCTGCACTACAGGCCTCCTTAGACCACCGTCAAGAGCACTGTGCAGCATTACAGGCCTCCTTAGAGCACTGTGCGCCACTATGACGAGCGGTAAATCGCCGCAAATTAGTGGTGTTTTACCGCTAACGCTCAGGCGGCCCCGGTGTGAAAGGAGCCTTGCAGAAGACTAAAATAGGACTAAAACTAAAATGCCATTTTAGTCCTAAGACTAAAACTAAATCTAAATGTGCTGCCAAAATTAACACTGGTGTTAACACGCCTGCCCTTGATTTCTACTTCCACTGTTTTTCTATGAGATAACAATTGGACAATTTGTTGTTGTTTTATTCTTAAGTTTTCAATCCTCCTTTTTTTTTTTTGTAAGGCATCATGCACACTGGCTCAAAGGCATAACTAGAACCTTCAGGGCCCCGGTGCAAGAAATTATGAAGGGCCCCCTGGCCAGGGCCCTTCCCTCTTCCCACTGATACTGGGGCCCTTTACCCCTATCGCGGGTCCCTTTATTACGGTACCACAGCGGGGCTCTTTCACAAGTTCTGCAGCTGGCCCCTTTCTGCCATCTTCGGGCCGCCCCATGGTGGTGAAATGCCAGGGTCCGGTCACAATTGCAGCCTTTGCAATCCTGATAGTTCCCTCACTGGTGTCTGTAGTTTTTAATTTTATTTATTTTTTTGCTATTTCATTTTATTTCTTTTACAATTTTATTTTTACAATTTTTTTTAGGAGCTCTGTTGGGTGGCTTTGATGAGATATCAGGGGTCTAAACAAACCTCAGCTCTCAATTTCCATCTGTGTAGCCTCAGCTGCACAGAATGAATGGACAAGAATAGCTGTGCACCGAGCCTCCCATTCATTCAGAAACATTCAGTTATGAATGAACCAATTGGTACCAATCACTGACTCGTTCAGAAAAGGAAGGAGCTGGTAAATGACAAATTTACTGACCCGTTCCCATCTCTTCATCGTGACACATCTTCTGTAGCAGCTGGCAGGAGAGAGAAGGGGGGAAGACATCAGCTCTGTGGGGGGACCAGGGAAGCACACAGGGAAGCACACAGGGACCTGGGAACAGCAGAAGACAAGTAAACTGGATGGAGGAGAATGGTTCCTCTAAATGCCACCCCGCCACCCCTCCTATTCAGGTGTACAAGGGAGGCACACGGGGCCCCTCATGCAATTGCAACCCCTATCGTTATGCCCCTAAGCCGGTTTCTTGTGAAAGCTATTTATCCTGAACGGAGAAAATCGGCGTTATAAACTCACCTAAGCTGCATTTTTTCCAAACCGTTTATCAGAGTTTAGAGTTTGGGCATTACTTTAATTGGCCAGAAATGTAATTTATTCTGGCCATTGAAATAAACGCTGAAGTGCTAAACACGTCTAGCATTTATGCACGTTTATGGGCATTGAGAGTTTTTGTGGTCAAAATTGACTCTCCTGAACATGATTTTAAGGCATTCAGAAAACAGCCAATAAGCTTCCCTGCTGATAGACTGCTAAAAATGTCCATGTGTGCATGGACACATAGGATAACATTAGGGGAATTTAAGGGCAAAAAAAAAAACTGCCTAAACTCACAAAAACATGAGTTTAACAGCAGCAGTGTGCATGAGGCCTTATTGTATTTACTTTTCACTCTAATGCACAGTGACAGCTGCAGCTGGTTGCCTTTTAACTATCAACTATCATTCAGCATCACTGTAAATGACACCTGACTCCCACAGTCTAACCTTTTTTGTACAATCCTTAATTCCATGAGGTTGGGGCCTAGTATCCCCCCCCTTATTTTTTTGTGAACCTCAGCTGCATTTTAACAGACATGTCACTAGGTGGCAGCATTGGCCTACAAATACTTAATCATATAATTATATATAGATGTGTGTTTTATGTATACTGTATAGAGAGAGAGAAAATACAGTATATATAATTTTTTAAGTGGCCCTACAAGGTGTTTAACACCCTGGAATCGTGAGTTTAGTTTTCAAAAGGGGGCAATACCTGCATTTAAATCCAGTCTTATACCCTCATCTACAGTATATGCCCCATGTCTTCAACAGTTTTCTCTGTTTTTCCCAGTTTCCACAAAGATGCATACGCTTCCCCAGGGGATCTACATGACTATTGCATGCATGTTATGAAACTTAGTTAAATAAAGAATTTATGGGACTTGCACTTGGCTACAATTAAGGCAAAACTGCTGCACTAAATAAATTCATGAATACTGGACCACCACAAATTCTATAAAAATAATAATGCGCTGTCTCTTAAAAGTATCACGCGTGAAACCAAAAAGTCAAATAATATTATTTGATACCATCCAATATCATATATCCACTACCAAGTTAATAACAATATATAGTACAATTAATGTATGAAAATTTATATAATAAACATTCCCCGCAAAGTGCAAAAAAAATTCTATAAGTTGAATAAATGTAATAAACAAACCATTAATTCATAAACAAATAGATTAAAAATCAAAATAAAGTCTGAATAAAGTCCATCCAAGTGCAAGAAAAGTGCTCTGCACTGAAGGTTTATATGAAAGTGCTTCTGTGTCACAACTGTGCTTCTTAAGGCAAACAGCTGCTTACCAAAACAAAAGATTTCACAAAGGAGATCATAAGTGCTTAAAAGTATTCCCCTCTGGAGGACCTACACTTGCTCTTGACCAGTCCCTACTTGCGGTGATATGTTTCACAAGCCAGCTCCCGCATGTGCATGGATTAAAAACATTCCATCGTGTAATGTAATATCAAGTAGAACATCATTACTGCTGCAAACACTGAGGTAAGTAAGTCTGGTCTCTGAAGACCTGGGTAACGAGGATGATGGCCAGGTGCATTGGTCTCTGGAGCAAGAACGTCTGGAGCGTTGAGGCAATGGATAAGAAGGTCACTGGTCTTTATCTTCAGGCAAGGAATGCTAATTTGGCACTTGGGTAGGTGTGGTGTTTAGAAACTGAGAGAGAGCCTGAAGGTGATCTGGATGGTAGTGTTGTAAGGAGGCTACAACCTGACTTACAACAAGTTAATAATACCATTTATGTCATTAAGGATGTGTTCCCTATATATTACTCCTATACTAACCTATGCGGGCACTCTCCGTTCCTCACTCCCAGACACACATACACACACACAGAGTTCTGTGGGAAGCAATGTAGACCAAAGTCAACACATGGACACAGAATAATGCATCACTCATCATTATTTCCAGGTTCAGTATCTTAAATCCAATATGTTATCAAGATATGACCAAGCGATATTTACAACATTATACCAATAGAAGGCTTATCATCATTAAAGACAAACCCACTTTCATAGAATTGTTAATATACATATGCTTGTGACCCTTAATAACACGTGTTAGTAATACACATTTTCTTAAAGTATATATGTGTGTATTATTGTACAATCTTAACCTTATATTTACTGCTGCAGAGTAGCAGTGTCCCGCAAATCGCCGTATATAAACGGCGGCACGCTCTCATGCCCGCCACACTCTGCAGGAGTGTGCCCACGGCTCGGGTGGACCCGATGTCCGCTGGCAAGCCATTTTGACCTGCCAGAGAGAAAGAACGGGGAACCGCCGATGTAAACACGACGGTTCCCTGCTTTGTCAGTGGGCATGTAAGAGATCTACTGATCCCTGTCACTGGGATCAGTTAGATCTCTTATGCCCATGGTAGCCCAGCCCCCTCACTGTTAGAATATACTTAGGGAACACAGTTAACCCCTAGATCACCCCCTACAGGTTCACCCCTTCACTGCCAATGACATTTATACAGTAATCAGTGGATATTTAAATTTCTGATTGCTGTATAAATGTCATTGGTCCCAAAAAAGTGTCCAACATGTCCGCCCCAATATCGCAGTCCCGATAAAAATCGTAGATCACCGCTATTACCAATAATAAGAAGAAAATGTAAAAACGCCAGAAATGAATTCTCATGGTTTGTAAATGCGGCAACTTTTGCGCAAACCAATCAATAAACTGCGATTGAGATTTTTTTTTTACCAAAAATATGAGGAGGAATATAAATTGGCCAAAGCCGATGAATAAATTTGTTTTTGTATAATTTTTTTTTTGGATATGAATTTTAGCAAAAAGTAAGGAATATTATTTTTTTTTTTTTGCAAAATTGGCGCTCTTTTTTTGTTTATAGCGGTGATCAGAAATGACGCAGAGGTGATTAAATACCACCAAAAGAAAGCTCTATTTGTGGGGAAAAAAGGACGCAAATATCGTTTGGGTACAACGTCGCACGACCGCGCAATTGTCAGTTAAAGTGACGTAGTGCCGAATTGCAAAAAGTGCTCTGGTCCTAACATGGGAAATCCTTCCGGGGTGAAGTGGTTAAAGTGGTTGTATACTCTTCTATCGTTTTCAGCTAAGAAAGCTGACATCTTAGCCTCTGTTTAATCTGCAACTGCCATGATGCTGCACATGTGATCCATTATGACACCACCCATTGGATGGTTTGCTAGTTTGGTTGAGAGCAGAGTCAAGGAGACAGCATTTCCGGCATGCCGGGAATATTAACTGTTTTTTGACACTATCAAATTGATGGGTAGGCAACCGCTTTAAACTTAGTTCAAATTATGTCCCAGACATATTTATCAGTATTTATGATTATATTTTTGTGAACATTTTCTGGGCGTGTTTCGCCAAGCCATCTATAACTAGTTCTCAAGTTCCGTATCATCTTTTCTATAATAACAGTGTTGCCACATATGAGACTTTCCAGCTAAAGCAAATTTTAAAGAATCACTCAAATTTAAAGCGGTTGTATCCCCTAGAAAAAAAAAAAAAAAAACACCTGCAAGGCAAAGGCATAATGAGCTAGTATGCACCGCATACTTATGAAGTACTTACCTCAGAACGAAGCTCCGACAGGTTCTCCCGGTTCCCGAGGAGGGAGCTGCCATCTTCCCTCTGTGGATCCTTCCGGGTACATGGCTCCGGTGCTGTGAGTGGCCGGAGCCGCGAGACATCACATGCGCGGGAGCCTGTTTTTACGGCTTCACTGGGCCATCACTGCGCATGCGCCTGCTGCGGCGCTTGCAGTGAGAATATCTCCTAAACCATACAGGTTTAGGAGATATTCTTTTTACCTACAAATAAGCCTTATTATATAAGCTTACCTGTAGGTAAAAATGACTTTTTAGGGGATACAACCGCTTTAAGTCACAGTAAAGCACAAAGTACATAATTAAAGGGGGGGGGGGGGCTTTACAAGACCCTTGCAAGTGTGAAGGTCTTGTTTTCTTTATGGATCAGGACATGTAGTAGATAACCCCATCATTTTGGCGGATCAATTCTAACATCGGCTTTAGTCGTGTAAGGGTGTTCCCGAATAAATCCAAGAGAATCTGAATCACCATCAAAGTTCACTGAACCCATATGTGGTGTATAATTTCTTCTTTCTCCACATAAAAATGTACCCTACATAGCAACTCTTATGGCGGTTTATCCACGAGTGGTTTGAGGGCCAGAGACCCAGTGGACTCTACCCAGCTCTAAATATTCTGTGATTTCCTTACCCAAGACCATGTTCAATTCAGAATGGTGATGACAGAAGTCTTGATATCAGATCCAGCTGTTGTCTCAGGGATTCACCACAATCTGATGTTGTTGCAGCAGCTTTTATTCTCCCTTTCTTCCATTTCTGTTGTAAGTGTGCAGGTTGTTGCAAATGGTGGGAGGAAAGTTGTTCAAGTGCAATTATACGGGACTCGCGCATGATAGATGATGACTCCACGGCCGTCACTCTAGAGTCTATGGCAAGTTGTTGTTGACAGAGTCCATCTAACTCAGCCATAAAAAAGCCTCTGTGCCCATCTGTCCCTAGATCTGATTTAGTGGGTAGCAGCTGCAGATCTGATTTAGTGGGCAACAGTTGCAGATCTGATTTAGTGGGTAGCAGCTGCAGATCTGATTTAGTTGGGAGCAATTGGAGAAGTGCTGGCATGTCGGCAGACATGTAAAGTGGCGGAGTTGTTCCATCCTGTTTATCAGGACTGTCAGCAGATGGCAGAAGCAGTGACAGCAGACAGCGGAGGAGCTGTGGTTGGGGAGAATGAGATCCTGACTGTAAGTTTCACAGACGGAGGCTTTGCAACATCTGTTGTGGACACATGGCATCCGCATGAAGCAGGAGGTGGCGGTGCCATGTCAGTTGCAGGTGTCTGGGAGGGGGATTCAGAAGAAATGTTCTGTTGTATGGATTCCTGATGAATGCTGGGGGTTCTTTTCATCTTCTGGCGGGTCGACAATGTCAGACTTGTAAGGTGTGCCATCGCACTTGGAAGGCCTATTTTGTCTGGTGCAAGAGCAGGCACTTCCAACACGCAGGAATATTGTATTCCATACATCTTGGCCTTCCTCCAGTTTGATTCAGAGGAGTTTCTGTCTGTTAGTACTCTAAAGGTACAGGTTTGTTCCTTTTCTATTCTGTTTCAAAGACCCATGGTTTTACACACAAGACCTCTCTTTGAACCAGTCCGGAATATCCCATTGGAAGATCTCACCAGCAAAGTGGCCTATTTGTTGTCCATTATCTCTGCCAGGTGTGTTTCCAAGTTGACGGCTTTTTCTTGTAAAGAACCTTTTGTTCTCTTGCATAGAGATAAAATGGTCCTGGGATCCAGACCCTCCTTCCTCCCCAGGGTGATCTCTTCATCCCTTCTTTTCACCTCAATGAGGAGGTCACGGTGAGTCCTCGCTTCGTTCTCTTTTTGATTGGTTTGGACATCAGAAAATACACGAGAGTGTGACAAACAGTTCCACCGGGATCTGAGTCTGCAAAATATGGATTACGTGACATATTACAGAATAGAAACATACAAACTTTTGAGTTATTTTATAAAACTTTCTTTTAGGAGTAACTCCACTTTTCTTCCCTACTTCTCTAGTGGGACCCCTCCTTCCTCCCAGACCTAGGGTCCTGGTAAAATAGAGATACGTTCTCTTGTTTTCCAAGAAATGTTCTTTTTCGGCAGTTGAACCTTTGTGTGGACCGTCTCTATTACCTGTTGTTTATC